>JAQFZJ010000034.1:0-107902 GCA_034695645.1 Folsomia fimetaria
TAACAGTTTTGTAATTTGACTTCATATTGTTCCTATAGAAATAATATGTTACCTCTACAAATCTCAGCCTTGTATGAATAGTTTACTCGTAGGTTGAACTGATATTATATTTATTGTAATAGGAAGCTGGAAAGTAAATATAAAGCCATTATGATTATTATTCAGCCATGATGAATTACAGCGGAATTTATTCAAATGTCTTTTTTTGCAAATTAAAACGGGAGAAAATGTCTTTTTTAGTACTTTTTTAGTACTTTTAGTACTTAATCATCGCTCCTCGTCATGAATTTCTGAACTCGAAGGGGTTGGTTGGTCTATGTATATATATTATATATGTATTATATATTATATATAGATGTGTTGGAATTTGTGCATTTTTATAAAGAAGAAGAAACAAGTATTTGTGCTAAAATATAGTATTCACTGATGTAATCTAAGAATGTATTTTAGAGATTTGCTGTGCGTACTTTTTAGCAATCTACAATAATATAGATTATTCAATAATATAACTATGTAAAAAATTAATTGCAATTTAAATCTTGTAATTATATCTTGTAATGTTTCTGATAATGTCGTCAATTGCATGGTGCTGCGCTCATAAATAAAAGACCGAATACCGGGCACTATTGTTACAACCATGGGTTCATTTAACTCCATCAACCCCACAAAATAGAAAAGAATACATAATAATACCTATAATAGAGAAAGAATCAAAGAAAGAAAAAGAGCATTCATTCATTGCAGTGACATCGACCCCGCCAACACAGCATGTAATTTATATTATACATCTGCAATAATTGTATGGCTGTATTGTATTGTATGTATTCTAACAATGTTCATTTGTACGAGTTTCATATAATTGCCTAACTTACTTGCTAATCTCTTGGTTGGGTTGCATGGCTTCAACCTTCGTATGGGTCCAGCCGTTCCATTCTGTTTCCAAATGAATGACCGCTTAAATTGCTCCTTGTATGCATACGATTGTTCTACTCTTGACATAATGCTCCTCTAATTCTGCCTATTATTTATCATAATCCTAACGTTCTTTATATGATCATGTATTACATATATTGGATTGCATGTGCAAAAATTGCTCGTCTTTTGAGCTTTCTCAGAATTATTCAAAAGTTTGGAGAAAATTGGACCCTTCCGGACACTTATGCTTCAGTTGGAGTATGTAGAACATATTCTTTTAGAACTGACTGCACTGTTGGTTTATATTATTCCTCTTTTTATGGAAGTAGCAGTTATTGTATGCACCAAATATGTATTTTCCTTTTGAGAGAAAGTGATCGATACACTTTACACACACAGATAGAGAACTTTCTCTGTTTATTGAAACACTTCATTATATCAAAACTACTTATATAACTTTTATTTCATTTCATCTGGAAACTTTGCTGATGCAATTTTTATCAATTATTCCCCTCTGTCCAGGTTAGGTTGTTGTGTGCGTACGTACTTTAGTTTGGTTAAATTCCCTTAATTTCAATCTAACCGTGGTATCTACAAATAATAATAAGTGTGTGGGAGATGTAGCATAACTTTTCAATAACGAATTTACTAAATATCTGTATTGTTGTTAAGTCTTGGTCTTGGAAGTTATTTATGTATAATACTTACAGCGAAATAAACAAGCCGTTCCTCCCTCTCAAACTTTTTTTTGCATATTATTATTATTATTATTATTATTATTATTATTATTATTATTACTATGCTCTTTGAAAGAATGCATATACATATTTTTGTTCAAAGAAAAAGTCCTTTAATGAAGCATGAGAAAGTGTCTTTCCATTTTTTTTGTGTTGTGTGTAAGACTTCAAGCAAAAGTTCAAGTGAAAGTAGAAAGCCTACGAGCGAGTAAAAGTCATGTTTGATATGAACTCTGTGACCCTTGAAATGATTTGATAATAATTGTGATGGTGGTGGTGGTGAACAGAATACAGGATTTTTAATGGACATTAAAGGGAACTAAACTATTGTACACATTATTATCATAAAAGTGTTCTTCCAGCTTGTGGCTGGTCACCTGGAATCAATTAAAATTAACAAACATAACCATCGGAATGATGTAATAATGGATTTATCATCCCCTTTTATCCATTCATAACCTCCATCTTCTATAAGTACGTACATTGTATTGCATCACATATTTACAAGGCAATTATTGATAATCCCTATATGCATTGTGTAATAAGTGTGTGTAACAAACTATCATAGGTCCTGTTCAATTTGTTACTTTATAAAGTGCCCAATTATTCCATTGTGGTATTAAACACTTTGAAATCACTTAACTAAAAATGTATCCCCAGAATTTGAACCACTCCTACTACATACATTCCATACCGCGTTCATTTATATATACTTACTATTCGATCCTCTCGTACATGGTCAACCTAAATTAAATTACAAGCTTGATGAGTAAAACCTATTTTATTTTGTAATTCAAAGTCGTTTCTGTTCGCATGTATGTACGTCATAATAATTGATCATGAATGCCCAATAGTAGTTCATTTTGCGTCACTTTGAAACTCAACTGCGAAAGTGTAAGTGCAAATAAAAGGAAAAAGGGCTAAAACCTTGGTTTTGTTGTCGAAATTAGTATTATGTATCGAAGAAAATAAGGAAGCCCTGTGCTTTTCCATTACACATTCATGCAAAACTTATGATTATTCGAGGCTGTGTTGACATTTCATAATAAAAGAAAAGTCAAAGAAAGTTTGGAGTTGAAATGATTGGACAGACTGCATCATAATTCTCCTCTCCATTTATTTATCCACTGATGGTTCATTGTGTTGAATTTAATTGAATAGATTTGTATTGTTTATTCCTTTTGTTGGTGAAAATTGCCGCATTTTAGTCATAATATAGCAAAATTATTCTGAATATCAAGTTTCAGACAATGCTTCCAGATAATTCCTGATCGCCAGAGGTAAAGAAAGCTCCATATGTATTATGTGCACAATTCCAGGTATTTTTATACTTGGAATGGAACATTCTGTCCTTCAGGCTTTGCTTCAATTCATATTTATGTATGAATTATTTATTATTATTCCATATTATTCCATATTATTCCATATTATATGGCCATATTATTCCGGAAATGGGCATAGAATCAAATCAGTTGGAATTTTCTTGATGTACAAAAATTAATTTCCAGAATTCTGACTAATTTCCGAAATTGATTTTAAATAAATGTTTTCCTTCCTTCAGGCTAAGATTATTCCAGAATCCATGTGCACAATTTCTATGTAATGATACTTATGACTTGTGTATTAACGCTTTTGTAAAAATTGTAGTTGAAGTAGAGCAGAGTGAACAAAATAATAAATTTTATTATTGATCCATTTGAACTTAATCCGTACGGTAGGTTGGTTTAGATATCTGTCAACTTAGCGCAGCAACCACACAGACGACGAGGGTGCGATGTGACCTTGGTGCCACCAAGTTAAGCCCATGCAGAGAGAGATCCTATTCCATTAATATAATTTCACATTTGGCCACCATGCATCCGTCCACCCGTCCGCTCCTCCCAAAATAATTTCATCAAAACAATTAAAAATGCTTTTAGCCCAATACTTTACACTTTGTGACATGACATGTCAATTCTTATGAACTCTTGAACACAATAAACATTTATTGTGTGTGAGTCAGTGAGTTGGATTACATGCAATGCAAATGAATCTTATTCCTTAGATAATATGCATGAATCACAATGACATCTGCGTCTGCATTGACACCGTTAAAAGCAACAACCTATCACGCTATCCAAATTCCAAATCCAATTCTATGTTGTTCTGTAAGACATCATATGCACCAACATCTGCCAATGGATGGATGGGAAACATTTAGAATTTTTCAGGCAATATCATCCATCCATCCAAGATGCAAATGATTATGATGATGTCAAGATGAATAAGCTAAGAGCTAACATATGTCACGGACGTAATCAGAAGTGCACTTAATCATTAGAAAAGGAAGCATCGCATGTGTGTGCACAACAATTATGTACAAGAATGGATGCACTTCTTAAAAAACCGAGTCGAACCATCATTCATTGATAGCTGGCATATCCTTATCCTTGTCAGTAGAAGAACCCCCTTAAAAATGCGACTCATGGGAAGGAAGCATCAACACGTACATCATACACCACACATACACATTGGAGTTAAGTTAACGGCGTGAATCACAACGCCAGCAAAGCGAGACGATTTGAAAAGAATAAAAGAATGCAAAGAAGAATAAGTAGGAAGGAAGAGTAGGTCACTGTTAAATACAAATCCACCCAAAAGTAAGGTAAGGTAAGTAAAGCAAAGTAAAGTAGTCTGACACAGACACAGAAATAAATAAATAAAGCTCATAATAAAGCGTCTTTCTCATCAAATCTCATCATCCCGTCGTCACCATCATCGTCATCCCGTGCGGATGGATGGATAGAGATGGATAGATATTCCACATTCTGGTTGCTCATCTCGTCCTAAACCACGCGTGGGTTGTAAAACGGGGACGGTAATGGTTTTGCTTTGCAATAGCGTTCCTTATCTTTGGTTCACGTTATCTAAGAAGTGCTTACCTTATTAAATATAAAAATAGTAGTAACGTGACACAAAACATAGTGGTGACATTTAAAATACAATTGATTTATCTATTACAACAATTCCGAAGAAAAAGAAGGGGGAGGAATGATTATTTACAGATATTTACAGCGTGCAAAGTTTCATCGCCTCCTATCTTAAATAACCAGCAATAATTGCAATAGCACTCAACAGGAATCTCACTCAACAAACAGCATGGATTTCAGTCCCGCATTTCTCATCATTATTGGATTATTTTGGTACTGTACATTTCCTTTTTGATCTTGTTTCCATATTTTTGGTAGAGAAGAGAATTAGAGTAGAGAGGATCCTACCCTGGAAATGTTGGAGTAGGCGGAAAATGGATAAGTAGAAATCCTTTATAAAAGAGACAAGGTGCAGGCAAGCAAGGTTGGTGTTCATTCATCCCATAATTAAATTGCAAAGTCGATGAGGATATCATGTGTCAAGTCAAGGTCAAGTTAGTAGATTTCTTTCTGTCCTTTATTCCCGTTTCAAACTCAAAAGTGAAGCATTTTTATTATTCCGACACTTGTTTCGCACGTCTGAAATATGTATGCGGGATAATTTACCTTGTGTCAACAGCAGCCAACAACACCTTAAGAGAGATATAGAGAATTTCATTCAATGTTGACTTCACGTACACCATAAGCACTCGTCCCATCCTTCGCCTCGAGTTGCGACACTCCTCTATCTCGTCACACACACACTTATAGAACATGCATAATAAGTGAAGTAGGAGTGAAAGCCAAGGGTGAGAGTATATGGATCATTAAATATGCAACAACTTGTCCATTTCATGCAGGTCCCTGATGGAGTGTGAAGCACTAAGGATATTTTCAAAAGGAGGAGGACGAGGAAACAGCAGCAGTGCCAAAGAAGCTAGGATGTCTGCTTTTTCTCAAGGTAATGTGGAATCGTCGTCGTTGTCATCATCGTCATCGGCGGCCGTGGTATCATCTAAAACGCAGAGTAAGTCCATTCTTCATTCCAGTTTGTCCTTGTCCTTGACAAATTCGTGAAGTGATGATGATCTTGAAATAATTTTTTACGGCTTTGAGACATATGTAAGTCAACCTTCGTCATATATTTGATGAAAGTTGTTAAATTGTGCATGCCCCCCACTGGCTCGTATCATTTCAAGCGAAATATCTTACACACATCACTCAATCAATTAAGATGTCTTATGATTGTTGTAATTAAGAGAATTATTAATCAATAAATGTATCAGCAGGAAATTTCTGGGAACTGGTGTCCTCTTCCTCTGACATCATTCCAGTGCAAAACCGATCCAGCAGCTCTTATTATTCCCCTACTTCCTCATCTTCATCCTCTGCCTCTGTCCAAATGCCAGGGCACATTAGTCTGGAGACCCGTCTTCAAAAGCTGGAACATCACTTTAACACACTTAAAATATATGATGAAGATTGTCGACAACGTTTGCTATGCAATTTGGCAGAGAACCCTCAAAAGTTTGCACCTCTGAGCACTGCGCTTTTGGATGAGACAAGGTTGGTTGATGTTCTGTCCTTTCATACCTTTCAACGTTATCATTATGCTTATCAATGATAACCATTATTTGCAAAGTTATGCCGGCGACGAGAAAACATTGGCAGCAGCGCTCCTCGCTACAAATGATGGCGCACGACTTTTAACCTACATCGAAGCCGTGCAAAAAGGGAAGTCCAGGTATAATTTTGAATTATATAAGTAATTGTTGTCAATAAAATGTGATGCGATTAATGGATTCTGACAGGTTAGGATGTGACGTGTGGACTTATCGATGTCCGCTTAGCGTGAATTCTATGATTGACTTCAAATCGCTTCTCATTTGGAAAGAGTTGTCAAAGTGGTTGACTGTACAGTTTGTAGCAAATAATAATAAAAGGTCGTAAACTTATATTAAAAAATTATACTTAATTTCAATTTGGTTGGTGACGAAGGGTTAAAAGGGTATAAATAAATATGAAATAATGAGCGAGTTATTATTTACTTATAATAATAAATTGTTGAAATATGCATACGATATTATAATAACATTTATTTGACACGATAAACATTTAGAATTTCACAAAGTATAGATATTGATGCTCATCACATCACATATTATATATTATTCAGATATATTTATATATTTATTTCAATATATAATATATACGTATTAAACAAAGTAAAGTATAATATAGAGTAAAGTAAAGTATATAAGTTTTTTAGAACTATACAAGTTAAATAATACTTCAAGTTTTTAATAAAAGTGATTTAAGGGATATAAAGGATAATATGTTCGTGAAAATTACAACTTAAACTAATTTTTATAATAATTGTAGCGTATAATTTTCATCACAATGATTAATCCAACAATAAGACTCCATCCATTATATAGTTAGTTAAAATGTCCAAATACTTAAATACATACAAACAAATTAATAGTACTTAAATTAACATCACATCACAATAATAACGAATTTGGAAGGTAATAAAGGTATGTAGGTGGAATATATATGTGCTTATGTCGTGGTACTACCTTAATTAAGTCGTACATACATAAATATTAAGGTTGGTTCTGTCATGTTTGTTTGATATTAAACTAGTTTCCTGCATCATATCAATCATTGCTTTCTTTCTTTTCTGCCTAATCTGTCGTATAACAAGTGCAATATGTTGGACACGTCTGTTTGACAAAGTTAGTTTGATGGAAACTCGATTCCTACTTGTTTTGGAGCATATAAGTCCATTTGAGATTTTTATGAAAGGTTCAACGAGCACTGAATTAGAGAAAAGAAGGAAGGAGTTGGTTACGAGTCCCTGGAGAAAGAAAATTGAAGATGACTTTCTCCTCTTCCTTCCACCACCATCATCACACCATACCAGACCATGCCGTGGCAGGTAGGTACATACACTTTCATCCAATAAAGTTAATCCCCATGCAGTACATTAAACACTCTTTTAGCCTTAATCGACTTGAAACTTTGAGCACCTTACTTAAATGCAATCAATCTAATCCGATTAGTTAGTTTAGTACATTAGTACGATATACAGATATAAATGTAATAGTCAGTTGATCTATCGCTATGTAATACGGTGGAGAGAGTTTAGTTTAGTTTAGTTGCGGGAACAATCGGGTAATTGGGACGGGCAGGGAGAAGAACGAACGAACGAACGAACACGTAATAAATAGTAGGAATTTCGCAATACTCTATAATACACAAAACTTATATATTCTATTATAAAGGTAACATTTCTTTACATGTATAGAAATCAGTGACACGACCAAAATGTAGACAGAAATATATATACTATTATTAACAACTTAGAAAGTGAGTAGTTTTTGATGGTAGGAAATTCCTAGTAGGAATTGATATAAAAAATCAGTAATGGAATAATTGAAGAGTTCAAAAGAGTGATGAGTTAGGATGGATGGAGAGCATTAGAGTGGAAGAAAGTACATCCATCCATCCATACATATTATTTAATCGTGAGTGGTTGTAGTAAGTTGTATGGATGTGATGTGGTTGGTTTGGTTTGGTCCTTTAAGAATTCGAGTTTTGAGTTGGTGAAAACAATCCAAAAAGACGTGGGACGTCAATCTCCAAAAATCTTCAAAAGAAGAAAGAGAGAGGATCCAAGGAGAAAGTTTCAATCCAGCCCAACAACAGAACTGTTTGGTTATATACTTTGCGATTCATTAAAGCAATTTTTCTTGAGGTTGGAGAAGAGTGGATCTTCTGTCTGTCACTTTGTATTCCATTATTATACACTCTCCTTTCCTTAATCACTGTCTTCTGAACTCTTACGAGTACATCAACTATTCACAACTAACTTACTATGTATTACAAAATAGGGAGGAAGGAGAATAATGTTGATGTTCTATTTAAGAGGAGAAAGTATAATATTAAGTGTGGGTGGTTGGTTTAGGTTAGTGTGTTATCATCACTCTGAGAAATGGGACTCAAGTTCTATCATATCACAAATTTATCCAAACTGGCTGACTACAACCATACACACGTACGTAACGTACAACTGACTGAGGCAGAGGCGGAGAGTGGCAGTTCACAAAGTATCGTAAATTTATGTAACACAAAAGAAAAGCTGCCTTCCGCATGGTGTATGGACACCATTTACTTGTACAATACGTAATAGCACCAACCGAAATCCTTCCTTATGTATTTCATGGATGGATACTGAGAGTGAGATCATTTTATCCAGTCCGTACCAACAGCACCAGCAGGAACTAACGACAACGACGACGACACAAGGACTTACGAAGAGAGAGGCGGAAAAGGTCACACTGCTGGGAGAAAGAAGTAGTGTTGGAATTGGTTGTGATCTGAAGAGTGAATCCAAGAATGAATAATGCGTTTCGATACAGAGGATGTAATAATGGGGATCCTCTCTCTGATCGAAGCATATTGGATTCTCTTCTTCTTCTTCTTTGGGAGAATTTCATGTAATAGAGGAAGTAGCTGAACTGAAGTATGTAGTTCATGTAATCTGATGTTCCCATTTGAGGAGGATGTATGTAGTCTCTTCTGTTCTGTTCTGTTCGTGGCGTGGCGTTAAAGAGATATATAGGTGACACCATCATCCATGCCCTCATCCTTCTGCTTTATCCTGTTCCATCCTCGCTGGCTGACGGGGGACTCAAAGGAGAGGATGACAACAGACGACTGGGACAGGATGAGAAGATGTCATATTTGGATTGGTTGGTTGGTGGTTGATGGTTTGTATATGAGTGAGTGTGAGTGATGTGTTTTCTTGTTCTTCTTCTATTTGTTACAGTTTATGACGGATTGGGATAAAATATGAACCCTGCCTGCCTCGTGTCACTTAAGGGGACAATGGTGACGGAGGACATGATCTTCCTCCATCCCTTCTTCTTCTTTTCCTCCTCCGCCATCATCCAGTTATTATATGATGATGGATTGTTTGTTACATTTGAGATGAACATGTCGTAGTCATTTTTGTCTGTCCAATACTTGTGTTATGAGTGTGCTCTGCTCCACATCCCCATCCGGAGGGGATGCTTTTGAGTTTGTGGATTTTCTGTAGTGAACCGTCGCCGTGGCTTCTCTATCCACTCGAGACTCCCGATTGCATCTCCCATTGAGGTCGTCATCCCGTCTTCCCTTTAAGAAACAGCAGCAGCAGCAGTAGAAACTCTTGAGAGATAACCAAATGTCACGAAATTCTTTCCGGAAGTTGTCATTGAAAAATCCGTAGAGCATTGGATTCGTGTTTGCACTTGACATGCCAAACATATGACAAAAAGCAAACACTACTCGTTCCATGTACGCATCATCTTGGAAGGGATTGAAGAGGTCCACCACCAGATTGAATACGTTGAGTGGCATCCAGGAAATGCCAAAGATGATGCCGATGGATATTAGAAGCATATTTGTTCGACGAACTCTGGCCTGATCTTTTCGCACGGATGTTCCCCTCCGACCACCTGCAGGATTCTCACCACTTCGACACCCCGGTTTCATTCGATACCTTAATTTTTTGCAAATTTGACAATACGCCACACTCACGACGGAGATGGGGAGGGCGTATTGGATGATGATGGAGAACAGGGAGTAGTACGCCCTTCCTTTTAATACATAAATAAATAAACATATAGAATCAATCAACGCTGTCAAAAATACAAACTTGACTCGACTCATCTCATCTTCAACAACAACAGTTTGAAAGCTGGGTGAAATATTTCATTAAACTTTGCAAATTGTTGTATACAAATTCTATGAGAATAAGAAAAGACGCTTTTGCTTTGGCTTCGCAACTTTCTCCGTGTGGCAATACGCTGTTGTTGGGGCTTAACTCTGCGCTTTCACTTTCTTCTATCCCATTATAATAGCATACAAATATATATATATACATATGCTTACCATGTGTCAAGGGCCATGACTCGAAGCAATAGTCCACCGAAGCCAGTTCCGTATAGTTCACATTGAAGTGTTGCAATTTACTGTAAGCAATCAGTGGGGCTGACAGAATGGAAGCTGAGGTCCAGATGCACACGAGCGCAAAAACAGCACCCACTCGCTGCACGCTTGGTTGAGTGGGATACACGATCACCTTCAAATAAATAAATAAGTAAATAAATAAATAAATAAATACAACAACCATCATCATCATCATATCACTTTAACGTTAATCATTTCCTTCTTGAGAGTGAAGCCGTACAAACAATTCTTGCTCAAGTATTGAAATATGCACTTCTTCTTAGATCAGAGATCTTCTGATCCTCTATGTTGTCTATTATGCCTATGACAGAGAAGAGACGAGCTGACTCCTTCATTCCGACCACGTCTCCCCCCCCCCTCCTTTCCTATCTGTGTATGGTAATTGAATTGAAGGGAACACTTACAAAAAGCTCCAATTCGAATTGAAAGCCTGGTTAGAATTTTGATCTTTGTTAAAATGTAGGGAAATCAAGTCAGGTGCATGACTTCATCAGGAAGAATCGCGTCGTAATGCATGGAACAGAGCAACCACCACCACCACCACCACCACAGATAAGCGGTTTTCCCATCCATCGCATCGAATTTCACACAATTCAATTCAATGCGAGAAGAACTTGGTAATAAGAACTGCTCCAAAAATGGAGAGGTATAAATTTTCACCTTTCTAACGAAATTGAATGCTCGAGATTCCTAGAATGCATGGCAATGAGTAAGAACGTGATTTGGAGAAAGTGCTTTTGAGCTGTCGAGTTGGATGGAAAGAGAAAACTGAACACGGGCAACGACGACTACTGCTATAATTCCCTGTTGCCTCGTGTACCTAAGTTGGACCAACCAACCAACCCAACATCTCAAGGAAATGTCTATGTGAATTGAAGTAAACGACATTGAAGGTATGGGAGGAAGGTATAGTAAAGGGAGGAGGTGGTGGTGGTGGTTCAGGGTCACAAAAGAGCGCTGTTCTTTTGATCGGCCATTTTTCATGAGGCCAACGAATCATTCATTATCATGCATAGATCATTGATTTCATTCATTGTTAGTCATGGGAGTGGACGAAGTGGGTGTTCGTTATATTATTACCAAAAGAACTGATACATGCAATATACATACAAATAATAGACATTATAAAATAAAGGTAACTTACATGGTATCTGTCCAACGCAATGGCCGTGATTGAGATGGTTGACACAAAAATGGAGATGGCATGCAGACTGCTGATAGCTTTACAGAGAAAGTCATAATTTCCAAATGGCCAATACGCCGTCACAATCTGGACGAGGGTGAGGGGCATGGTGATCACACACAGGAGCAGATCAGACACTGCGAGATTGATGATGAACATGTTTCTCGGTGTTCTCATGGATGACTTCCGGACCACGGCACACACCGTCAAACAATTTCCGACCGTTCCAAAGGAAATTAGGAGCGCGTAGACAAATATGAGAAAGTATAACATTGGTCCATCAATGAACAAGTTGGTTTGGTAGCGTTTCCAACTGAGGCGAATCTGCTCGCTTTCTGCCGTGTTGTTGAGAACATTGACAAAGTTGCGTACCGTCATCTCCCCTCCGTCCATTTGACTGTTCATCTGGAAAAACTCGAGCAGGTTGGCCGGTATGGTGTACATGTTGATGGTGGAATCGTTCATCAATGTTTCCTCCTCCATTTTCTCGTCCTTCTCTTAAAAGAAAATAATCGTCTTTTCTCCTATAACCACGACCACCACCAGAAACAGCAGCAACAGCTTTCTCTCTGTGAATTCAAACACTAGAATAAATATCATGATTCAATTCACACATCACCGTTGACTGAAGTCAACAAACTTGGAGACAATGTAATGTGTACTACATATTCATATTATTATGCTGTGGCGTAGTAGTGTGTATGTGCCATTGGGCTTATGCCCCCAGCTTTCTTTTCTGGAGTAAATTATAAAGGTTGACTGATGATGAGTAATGAAGAAGACTCCAATAACCCAACCCATCCTCCTACCTACTTCACCACAACATTACACCAACAACAACTACCACACACTCACACTACGTATGTGGCCACGACCACGCCACAACAAACACGTTCAAGTGAATAAGTCACACTATGTACTACGGAGAAAGACAAGCAATGCAATATTCTTTGATGCCATCCGTGTGGTGTGTTACAAAATGTGCTTCACAACAAATTTCCTGTCTCCATTTCATGAAATCTTCATTCGCTCGCTCGCTCAGTCAATTCAGTAGGTTCCACTTCTTCTTCTTTTCAGAGAAACGGAATCATCGTGTTTGGCGAATAAACAACAAGTAAATTGGATTTGTTGCTGCCTGGATAGCACTTGTTATACCTTCAACGCTCCCAACAAATTAATGGGCGTGATGGTGGAGTGAAAGTGGAGGAGTCAGGCAGATGCTCATAGATTACAATTCACTCCTTTTGCACAATACAATACAATGTCATTCTCTCCCCACCAAATAACACCCCACAAATTCCCCCTTCTTTTTCATTAACCCTCTGATTGTATACATACAACACCTAGTTAAGCAAGGTAGTGGTTTGACTTGGTCGTCCTGGAGGGATTGTGTGGAGTGGAGCATCATCACATCACAACATTTTCCATATGCTTTCACCAATTTCACCATCAAACCGCAACTCAGAAACTTGTGCCAGGCCAGAGATAAATCATCCACGGCATAATATGCTTGTCTACCTATGTATTTGCGTTTTAAAATTGAGCAAGGAAATCTGAGCATTAAGAAATCACAGCCAATTATTGTAATCCTTTAACAAAAGGTTTACGGATAAATTTACAGTTTTGGGAGTCAAATTGCAAAATGGGAAACGCCATCATTACTTCTAATAAGTTCGACCTTCTTTTGTGCATGGATGATGAATAATGACATTAAAAAATCAGAAAGTCTTCATAAATAAGTATATAAATAGGGAAAATATTGCGAAACCAGAATTTCGCAAAGTTTGCAAAATCTCAAAGAGATTCACTGCCTACTTATTATTATTAATTGGAGACATTTTCGTCCATATGTGTATCATTAACTGGGCTAAATTTTGAAATCAAATATGACTAGAGATAGATACATACAAATGGGGCTAATGAGGACAAAGTAGGAAGTCTTTATTCATTCATTCATTCATGTAGGACGCACAAGCAAGCAAGCCGTCGCCTAAAATGAATCGATTCTTGTCAAGTGTCCTTTGGTGGTTAGTTGTGCATATTAATTGATTTTAGTGACAGGGAGTGGTTCCAGGAAAATTTATGAGGAGATAAGGAATCATAATATATGAGCACTGGGTTTGGTGGATGATGATGCCACCCACTACCACCACCACTACCACCACCATCGCCACCACAAAGCTGACAAAGTTGACTATCTATCAACCAAGTCAACAAGAAGAAGAGTGTAATTTAAAATTGGATGCCCAACCTACATACCTACTTCATATGCATGTATGTATGTATGTATATACATACACACGATAGAATTTAAGCTTCCACAACAACAATCAAGCCAAATTAAACTAAACTAAAGTAAACTAAACTAAGCCAAACTTTGAACTGCGTTTAATTTTTGGGAGAAAGTCAGCCCCTTCCAAATCCCAACCCCGTCAGAATAGATAATACATACAGATAAGTATTTGCGTATTTTTTGGTTGGTGATGATGTCTAAAACTTACTTATAGTATTTTTTTGCTTTCTCTTTTTCTCTCTCTGCCTTTTTGCTTGCTAGCTTTACTTTGGGGATTCCATGCCAGCAAACAAACATTGCTCCATTTATTCCTTCCCCGAATGTAAAACATTTTGACATTTTTATCACTTTAAGGGAATCCCTAGAGGAGAAAACTTGAAACACATTGAAAACGCCGCTTTACTTTCCACTTTGCAGTTGCAGTTGTAGTCACACAAACAAATCGTGCTTGTTGGTTGGTGCATATAAGCTGCGATGTGATGTGCCCGCTAATGTTACGGGAATTCATACAAGTAATAATAATAATAATAAAAATGATAATAATAATATACTGCATAATTCAAGATGAGTGAGCGTTCTTTTAGTCACATTTGCACGGTTTTATACCCTCTTTCCCTCTCTTTCATCGTGACCGGTCAAAGGTCTCAAATTAGGAGGCTATGCTAATTGGTCGTGGTGGTTGGGTTGGGTTTGCTTTTCAACATTGCACTGTGTAATTCCAAGAGAAAGCCAAGACTAATTTTAATCTCGTAATTTTTCTCCAGCTTTTTCCCTTGACAGGAAACTCCCTCCAACTAGAAGAAGAACAAGCCGGGATGGAGGAAAGGAAGAAGAAAAAGAAAGAACTTCACCACCACCACCAACTTTTCTCAAAACTCTTTTCCAATGCAAATCAGAGCAGGCTCAGTCAGAATCTAAGTTAAGTTAAACAGTGCTGTCATATATGTGAAGGAAAATGGGGGAGGAGTAGGTGAAACGGTACAGGATGGTGGTGGTGGTGGTGGCGATGGGGTCTCTAGGCTAACTTCTCTAATACTCTTAACTAAGTTACTTGTAACATGAGCTAAGTGCTTGCAAGCTTCATTTCGTTTCGTACCCGGTTCTGTAAAGTGCTTTCGAACATTATTTGAAGTCAGTCATAATCATATATATCCTCCTCCTTCTCCCTCGAACAATATACTCTCTCTCTCTCAACCACCACCGACTCTGTATGTACAAACTTATTCCTCTCCTCTCTTCATCTTCTTCTTTGGAATCTTGTGAATCTAAACTAAACTAAACTAGACCAAGTCAAACCAAAAACTAACTATTATACACACAACATCATTCATTCATTCATTTTGCTATACGTTGCTTGGTTGGTCTGCTTTCTTTCTTTATTATTTCTTGATGAAAAAGTAGTGAAATCTTGGCACAAACTTGAACGTTAACTTTGAATTTCGTGACAATTCCTTTCTTCATACTTTCACATTAGTATTATCACCACCAACCGCTCCAACCACTCACATGACCAACTTCTAGGAAATATGTAGAGAATGATGCACACAGAGAAGACGAGGAGGAAGAGGATGTTATTATTATTGGTATCATCATTGCAACACAACCTTGAAGTGAGGAGTCGCAATTACCCATTACTTACTTAAATGCTATCTATCATCCATAATGCCATACTCAGAAGTAATTTGTATGGAGAAAGTTTTCCTTACATACTTCCTTATTTCTTGTAGTGCAATGCAATACTTTCCACTATATTGGCATAAGTGCGGTCTCACATCCGTTACACTAAAGCAAAGCATGCATAGCCTGTGGGGTGGTGGTTGGGTTAATGTTAATGATGGTCATCAATAAGACAATACATACACAAGCTAGCAATAATGCTCTATAAACGCAACAAGCAGAAATAGAACTCCTACTGCTTAGATTAATGTAGATTTAGGTTATTTTTCTGTTTGTGGTTGTTTATAGTTGGTTTGTTGGTTGGGGTTATATGAAATTGACAACAAACAACAACAAGAAGATTTTTATGTGAATGCGACATTCATTGAGGGTCAAGTAGTGGTGGGTGGTGGCGGTGGTGGTGGTGGTAAATAGGAGGAAGGTTGTTTTGGTCCATTAAATATATTAAGGAAGGACACACAGCAACGCAACAGAGTCAAGTCAATGGAGAAAATTGAGACTGAGAGAGAATGGATACTCACTCGTGTCACGTTCTGAATGTGAAAGTTATTCCAATTCTCTTTTCTCTGCTTTCTCTTCTTCTTCTCCTCCTCCTGATCTTGACGAATCTGAATTGCCTACCAATTTCTTGTCCATTCACCTTGGACAAATTGTGGTGGTGGTGGTATCCTCCGGCCATCAAGAATGACTTTGTAATGATGATGATTTTATTGTTCCAACATAAAAATACTGAGAGCATACATAGGAGGAGGATGAGAAAGTTGGGGAAACGGAGAAAGGCAGTTTTATTGCATCTCTCAGAATTAGTTTGCAACCACTCCACTCTCCAACCACTAAGGAAGAAAAAGGAAGGAAGGGTGATCATGCAACAAGAAGCAATCTGTTCATTCTCCTGAAAAAAAGTGCATCCGCCGCAATATGACCCTGAACTATAGCCAAAAGACATGAAAACAGTAAGTCACCTCCTCCGTCTTTAAAATGCGATCTTGTTTGTTGTTAAGTGGAAATTTCATTTTCCATCTTAAAAAAACGGTATCAAACAAACCCACCCACTTTCTCTCCTGCAACTTTTACACTTCCTTAACAATGCAATTCAATATGCAATACTTAACTTGTATGTATGATATTTTGCGGTTTGGTTACACAACTTGTTCCCTCTGCACCCTCCACCACAAACAAACTTCTCATAAATTCTCTATCAAGGAAGGAAGGAAATTGAGTATGAAAAGTTGCCCTGTTTATGGATTTGCTTGAAATATAAAATTCTGGTGTGAGGACATGAATCATGGAGCAAGGCACAAATAATAAGACATGCATGCATACATATTGTACAATTCTGTCTAGATGTATGTTTTCCATCCATATGGAGAAAATCTACCCATACTACTGCCACACTTCCAAAAAAAGTTTACCAGTTTACTATACTTGTCCTTATTTCCGTCATATTTGTTTCTTCACCACACACACAACACACATATGCAATATTTCATGAAATACTTTCAGCCTCAGCAATCAAGCAAGCAAGAGAAAGAAAGCAACAAATAAACAACAACGCAGAGATGAACAGTTTTTTCAGACCAAGCGACTAAATAAACGTCGTTTGCTTATTCAACCAATGCAGAAGCATCATGACTACACATATGTACATACAGCATACACACATGCATTATGCATCCCCATTTACTACTACAAATTTGCCTCTATAAAATATTATCATGTTTTTATATACTCATAACTTTATTATGATTCCATGCAGTCCCTTCTGTTGAATTTTACTAGAGTGCCTGCCTCTCTGACGGACTGACTGACAACTTCATAACTTGTTTCTTGTGTCTGGATGTAATAAAGCGAAAAATTAATTTCTTTCGTAACTTGCCTTAAATCTGGAGAAATGTGTACACAACGATCACGACAACAACGTTGTTGAGATGTTTTTTTCTGTGGGGCAACAACACTATATTCGTGTCCTGTATATATATAGTTTTGCTACAATTAACTCCCGTAGTCCCAATCCAATCCAATCCACAAAATTTTTAGTGTAATTTTTCAACCGTCTCAAAAGGTTCCACAAGTTTTCTCTTGAATTGACGCACCACTTACTTACACAACCAACCAACGAATCAACACATTAATTGTTGTGTCCAAGAAGAATATTATGGAACAATGATGACGATAATAATAATTTTGTTACCTCTCTCTTCTCTTTTTTGTAAGAGAGGCAAAGTGATACTGCGACTGCTAGAATGAATGAACGTTATGTTATTGAGGCAATGACAGTAACTCCTACTCTTCTCCTTCGTGTACCCTGTTGCCCGTATTCTGCGAGTTCAGAGCGAAGAATGAGACGAGAAATGAGACTTTCACTGTTTCAGACCCGTTCAACTCGACTCAACTCAACATCATACCATCATACCACAAACAAGAAGAGGAACAGTCCGAGTCGACGTGAATTTGGAAAAAGGAGAAAGCAAGCAGTCAAACTCAAAGTAAGCTGTATTATGCACGGGATAGATATGTTTAGACAGGTTTAACACTAACACACACATAAGCGTCAAGAATCATCCTATCATTAACTGCTTCAAAAAGTGGGAATCCTTGTTTCCTTCTATCCATCCGTCACACCATAACGAAACTAAACCAAGTTATGCATGCATGATCAAAAGGGAATGAAATCTGCTGAAGCTTTTTGCTTTTTTATGTCCTGTCCACTTTTCAAATATGGATGGATGCCAGGTCAGAAGGAACGAATATGTAAATTTCTAAATTTCTGTGTCCAACTACTTTTTACTCTTTTTTACTTTCTGACTGATAAATATAACGATTCCAATTTTTGTTGGCATGCTATGTTATGAAACTGGCAGAAAATGACTATAACGCCTTGACTTTTGTAACAGTTTATTATGCACTTATTTATTTAGCTTGCATAGCATGTAAGTCAATCAGGACTACATATGTTATCATTATTATATAGCAAAGAACCCTAATCGATGAAGAATGTGTACTGCATAAAGTTAATGTATGTAAAATTTGAATGCAGCCAAGTCATGTTAACTTCATTAGGAGTATATACATACAAGCTGCAGAAGGCTTGCATGCCGGTTTAATCTATAACTGCTTTCACTATAACTGCACCATGTTGCTGCCCCAAGAAATGAAATAAATGTCCCATTATTAAGGTCATGATTAAAGAAGCCCAATTTCCCCCACCTCCTCCATTCTTCCCTCTTTTTTGTAATGGTCAACCTTTTCCATTCTGGATAATAGTTTTGATGAAAAAATAAGTGATGACAAAGTGTCCTTGATGTTCATCCTCTCCTCCAATAAAGAAAGACGCAAGCAATAGGCTTGAACAGATACTATTACGCAATGATTTTTAGAGGAATTCTATCACCACAAAATTTGCATGGATCATTCTTACACGACTTTCTTTAGGTGTATGCATTTCTTTCAACACCTCCATGAAAGATTGAAGTGCTACTAAACGCAAACAACCGCAAAAGAATTGTCCCAAAGAATACGAAAAGAAAAGGAACGGACATGGATATATATTATCGAGGATGGAGAAAGTTGCACTTTTTGGTAACAAGAAGTAACACAATAACCATAACATTATTTTTCTTCCTTGCACACACAGGAAGGATTTTATTTTATGTATCAGTCGTCGTCGTCTCTGTTCTGTCAAATGAATGGTGTGGATGGATAGCAGCATAGCATAACATTGATCGGTTCAAGTGTTCAATGCGAAAATAAAGACCTACAGATTTCGCTGGTTTGATGCGATTTCTTCTTGTACGCGGCAGCTCCTTTCCCTTTCCTTTCTTCCATGCAGTGTGTATTGCAGGCAAGCTGCAGCTAATGATACAAGGGGGATACATAATTCCATGAAAACTGCAATAAGTGTTCTTTCCTTCTTCCTTCCTACAGATCTGAACTGAATGATGGGGGTAATCTATTTTAGTGTATTTTGTTGTAGGCAGTACATGTTCAAGACAAGAGTGCATTTAGCTGCCAATGAACTTTTGTCAGTTAGTGTTGCTACTCTACTGCACTGACAATGCCGTCATGTATTTAAGGAGAAAGTCACACCAACCATCACCACTAAGATCTCCTTGGTTGGTTAGCTTAGCTTGGCTTGGTTGGCAGTCCACCTCTCCTTCTTCTTCTTCTTTCATGCAGCAAAAGGCAGCTTATTCTATTCTACTCTACTTTTAAGAAGTGATCTTCATCTCATCTGCATGACAATTCATTCACCATGGTTGAGGAGGAAAGAAAGAAAGAAATGTGTGGAGTTGAAGGTTGGCCAACTTCTTGAAATTCTTGGAACGATGCAAGCAGAGCTCCAATTCCATTGACACGATTTTATATATATGAATGTGTAAAGAGCAAGTCAGTCAAGTCAAATAGGTAGGTAAAGATGAAGCCCTTCTGCAGTGAGAAAATTGAGCCGTCATGCAGTTTCCGAGTGTAGTTAGTTAGTTGCCTTCTAGAATTCCATGAATTTATTACATGATTAAAAGATTAAAAGTTTATAATTACTTATCCCCAAAAGCACAAGCAAGGTTTAGTGAAGTGTAATAAGAGTTTATTTTGGCCGGGTGCCTTCTTCTTACGTAATGACGAAGAAAGGTCGGTGTGTGTAAGTGAATACGCGACACAGTGCCAAATCTTCTTCGTCTTCTGATAAATTATGACGCAAAGCAAAAGTCCAATTTTCCAATTAAATCAAATATGCAAAAGTAAGTGCGAATCTAATAGGTTGACCAGGTTGCAACTTTGATTACATAAAGTGACACTTAAACAACACCTGGAGAAGAATTGAAGCATAGTTTTTGGAGGAGATGTGATGATTTATGACATAATAAATGAACCCCAATAAATATTTGAGCAATGTCATCATGTCTTCCTTTTACCACCACCATCACCACCTGTCAAATATGAAACAACTGTCAATACCTATTTTTTATGTCGAGATGATTATTGCAACTGCAACTGTGCAGATTTCTACTTAGACAGAAAGAGAGAAAGTAAATAACAAAGTAATTCACGCATATATGTATATGTATTACATATTACGTAATATACATTTGTACATATTCTGTAGCCGACGACCTTATAAAGGTCCAAAGGTTATCAGAGATGGTTGCGTAAGGCTAAAACACGTAATGTTTTTAAAAACAAGAATTAATAATATAAATAAAGTTGAGTATTCTATTCTAAGCAATGATTAACACTGGATGAGGCAGAAATTCTCACCCCACCCACAACTTTGGTATTACGAGCTTATAACGTGGAAATGAGTCCCATCGTTGGAAGCACTTCTCTTTTAGCCATGCAGAATTTAAAGAAAAGAGAAAGTTGTATCTCGCTAAATTAGAGAAAGCAATGAAACGACGACTCTCATCTCGCAATTTCTCTCTTGCATCTAATTTTCAGTATCACCATTATCATTCCACCTAGAAGAAGAGAAAAAGAATTAACTCGCAATTTCATTCTCATAATTATCCGCATGTGTGCAGCAATGCAAATGAAAAACAAAAGACACATTCTTTTATATTAATAATATCCTCACAAGCAGACGCAATAACGCAAACATATTGTATTTAATATCTCATCATATTTGTCATCTTCTCACGTGTCGTGTTGTCGTGTATTGTATTGTTTTCAGAACTTGTTTGTTTGTTTGCAACATATATGTAATAGTCTTCCCACATATTCTGGAAAATGAGAAGATAAACAATTGACGTAACTACAGTACACACACAAGAACACCTTTTCATCCATCCATCCATCCAACTTTTCCAGTAAGGAAGTCCTTTCATTGTTTTTTTTTGAGTGAATACGACCCACACCTTCCTTCCTTCCACAAAATATGTAAGAGTGAAAGTCCAGTTCAATGAAACGTGCATAAGGGTTATTCCACCAAACAAATAACCAACAAATTCAACTAACAAAACTTTTAAAATGATCAATGAACAATATAACGAACAGACTATTTTTATACTTTTACATTTTCATTTGTTACAGAAATAGACCAAAGTGCAGATCAATGAGTCCATTTTGGAATAGATTCCCTTGATTACACGTGCACAAGAATTATATGCTTTTAAAAAATTCGCAATGCAACAAAGTTAGAGATAGAGAAAGTTGCTATTATCTTCTCATCTTATTTTCTGCATTTCGCCCAAAATGAGACAAGAAGGGATCTCTTATGATTCATTCAAGCAGATGTTTCCATTACAGGAGAAGAGCAACCGAGGTGTCATCCCTGACAGATTGACAGAGAAAGAGAGAGAGATTCAACCCTCCAAACAAATCCAGGAAGAAGAAGCACTTAGCCATCAATCCATCCTTTTGGTTGGCTTTGTTTTCCATCAGATCATTTCATGGTGGTTGCCAGCGGTGGTGGTGGTGGTAGGAGCAAACAAACGATTACGGGGTTTATTTATTTCTGTGTGGGGAAAGGTGTGGAGAAAGCTGGTGAAATCTCGATCCGCTCTGTCTACCACATCACCTACCAATCCCAATTAAGATACTGTAGTGTTGTGTATATTCTCACAATATGTCGTTATTGTTATGTCTGCCTTATGTAAGCAGATAGGCACCACCACTTCAAGTTCCATTTAGAAGAAGAAAAAGTAGAGCGTAACATTTACAAAACGTTCACGAGATTTTTGGTATGATGTAAGTCAATTTCATTTTAATGCAGCATCAGCCCAGTCCAGGAATACATTAGTTGTTCTCATAAGTTCTTGTATGTAGCTTAACTGACCAGATCAAACCACAAAACGGGACAATTTAGCACATCCCGCACTACTAACCACTCAACTCACTGATGGATAAAAGCCATTAACTTTTATTATCAGTCGATCCTAAATGGACATCCATCCATCCACACCTTATGTATACCTGTTTGTTGGTAACAACAACAATGAGATAAGGTGACGCAAGTGGCCCTATTTCAACATCTGTGCATGCATTTGTTAAAGGAGATTACAACAATGGTGTAAGAAAAGCGTGTGCTGCTCATTTTGTCTGAGTGGTTTATGGTTGGGGTTCTTCTTATTTCTCTGCTTTCTCTGATTTTTGTATTTGGCTTCATCTTTGAGAATATTCTTTATCCGTTCACATCAACCAACTGTGGATTGGATTGAATGGGAGAAGAATTATCATCGTCCATCTCTACACAAATATACAAAAATAATAAATAAAGCACACAAACAAACACATTTTGGGATGAAATGAGTATTGAATTCCAAAAATGCAAACAACAAAGTATTTCATTTCCATATCCGTAAGCATGCATACTTATTATTATTCCCTTGCCACCCATCCATCCATTGCATCTCTCTCTCTCTCTCTCCATTCCATTATCGTCATTCATGATAATCGTCCTTGTGCATGATTCTTTGAACAACCCGTCCTCCACTCTACAATGATTCCATCGCAAATAATATTTCATGGGGCTCATCTCATCAACTCGTAAGATTAAGTGTTGAATACTCATCCCTTCCAAACAACAGGCTGATTCTACTTCTGCTGCAGTTGATTAATTTGAATAAAAGCAGAACAAAGAGCTAAAGTAAATTAATTACAGTAGTCGTGGGTCGTGGAAGAGGAGAGCTTGGCTTGGCTTGCTAACTTGGCTGCCTTGCTGTTTTTCATAAACCCAGCATTACATTCCATCCGGAGTCCGACTCGACTAAAACCCAACCAACAAAAAATGTGGCTTACTTGGTAGAAGCACACAATTATGAACGGAATCTCCTATTTATTTGTGAGTGTTTGCTAGCACGAACGAACGAACGAACGAACTATGAACTCATTCAAATGAGATAAATGAGCTGCTTATATAAATTGGATTGTAGGGGAGGCGAAGGAAGGAAAAGAGTAGAATTTAATAACTAATATGTAGTAGCAAAGGTTCGTATGAGATGAGATTATGCACTTATTTTTATACACTCGTTATTTTCACAAGAATTTTATTTCAACGCAAACAATTTAGCCACAGCTAAGTTCGTCTGATATTTATTAAAGGTCAAGCTATGGTATGGCTGTTAAAGGAGAAAGTGGCAGAAAAAACTGGTAAAAGGACAAAATCGCAATCAACAACCATGAGAGCACAATTTTAAGAGAAAAGAAGAAGATTGACAATTTTAGAGTGGAGATGGTCATAATAAATCATTTTTCCACACCAAACCACCCAGATCCACTCCACCAACTAAATTGCTACAAAGTACTTTATAAGTACAAACAGACGGAAGCAAGGATATGGTTCTACTTCCACTCTTTGGGTGAAAGCTGGAAGGAAATTGGGAAAAAGAACAAGTAAATAAATATCCGCTCCGGGTTTTGTACCAGTTTCAACAAAAAATTAAATCTACGTCATTCTTTTTACAGGAAGGGAGCCAGCCAAACTTCTCAAGTCGTCGAATCGTCTACACTACACATTTTACACACTAAATTTGTAGACATATCTCGGAAAATCCTAGAGTTTGCATCATTTGAAAGGAAATACGGGAGGAAGCGGGTATTTACCACCATATTATCGTCGTCATCAAATCCTCATCTCATATCTGATTATGTATACAGTGCAGTGCGTACGATGAGTAGATTATGCTATTTTGGCTTTTCTTTGCTATGCCTGCTTATGGTAGTGAAAGCAGAAGGAAAAGGAATGCGATTGGATTGCCTTGAATTACATAACATTTGATCAGATTGGGTTCGCTGTGGGCAGTTATTTGAGTTTGAGGTGGAGAAAGTTTATCGTAATGTTACAAGTATGGCTGACTAACACTCCATTTCTCCATCATGCGATAGGGTTGATAGCAGCATTGTGCGGAGAAGTTCTTTGAGTGAAATGGAGTGCAATGGTGTGGTGGTTTAGCTTAGCTGACTACCACCACCACCACCAACTGATATAGTGCACCACACCATACCATCAAACAAGGGAAACAAAAGAACAATAGCTTTATTTTTCTGTCCCCACCATCACCATCACCACATCCACTGCTGGAGGAGGTAAACTGAAGGAAGGAAGGAGTGAAAAGAATAAGAACTTCCTCTCTACATCCATCCATATCATCATTGTATCGCTTAAGAGCTTCGGCTTTCTCCCATTCATCTTGTGTGAACTTGGATTAATGTCACAGCCGGGAGGAATGACGAAGATGATGATGGGATTCTTGTTGGTTGTGTGGATGTGTGTGTGTGGATGATGCTTACTCACAAAATACACTCCACTTTCTCTTGTCCACTCATCCGGTGGTGATTTCTGTTCTACTTTCACCATATGCACTCATATTGTCATATTGCAAATAATTGTGGCGCATGGATCAGTAGAGTAGAATGTGCATGCTTTCTGATTTTTTTTTCATTAATGACGGAAAATCATCAATAATTGCTGTGTTTCGTGGAATCATCTCTAATTACAGAACGATATTGAACGATAATTCCGAGTTGTACATGATTAAAATCTGGTGATACGATGAGATGATGGTGTTGGATGAGGAGGAAAGTGTTGGTGTGTGTGGAATGAACATAAGGAAATGCGGTAGGCACGTAGGCTCCTTCTCAGTGGTTGGTTATCGTGGTGGTGGTGTTATGTTGTTCATTATTCTTATCTTTTCCTTTTTCCATGTCCATTCAAGCCATGAATTGTGCATCCAATAACACACAAGTCTAGGATTTACAGTGTCCATCGACTGCGGGGTGCATTGCTCCGGTTTGACTTGGTTTGTGTCAATCCGAGTATTTTTATGAAGACAATTTTTCCTATTGTAACATACCATCCTCATTATTTCCCTTCCTTCCTTTTCTTTCTTCACTCTTTTTTTCTTTCTTTCTTTCTTCTTTCCTTGTTTTCGAATAAAATTGTCTTTTCCTGACAAAAAGTCGGTCAGGGTGCTCTTAACTCTTCCAAATCCGAAGTGAATGTGTCTCTTCTGACTAAAATTGAAATATTTTTATGATGACTCACATGATCACAAACTCCCCTTCTTCATCGTCTTCTTCTTATCCCCATTGATAATGAATGAATGACATGATATAATATTACAGACATATTCGTTGTAATTATATTCATATCTTAGCTCAGCTTATGTTATGTGATCTATGTATGTAGTGCCGGTTGGCTCTTGTGGTGGTGGTGGTGCGAGAAGATATGAATCACTGTCATGTATGTCATCCCCTCCAGGATTAGACAAGAGTGAGTGAATGATGGGTTCATCATCATCAGTGTCATTGTCGTTGAAGAGACCACAGCAGATTCAGATTCTTATAATTGCAATGTCCTGTCCTGTTCTGTCCGATTCTATCTTTTCCTGTTCTTCTTTATCGCTGTCCAGTCCAAGCATGAAGCAAGCAATCATCAATTGCACGGCTTCCGCTTTATCCGACCGGATGGATGGATCATGGAATCAATCATGCTCAACTCATTGGATATCTCTCGATTACAAGGAAATAAACTCACTTACTCACTCACTCTGAGAGAAACGGAAGAATACAACAAAGAGAAAGCGAGGAAAAACACACGAGAGAAAGCAAGCTATGTGACAGATGGTGATTATGGGGCAAAGGAAAGATCAAATCTCGCCTCTTGATTAAAAATGAAGCTTCGTCTTCTTCCTCCACTACTTTATTTATGTCTAGCCATAAAGCTCAAGCACAATAATATCACGGATCAGATCAATTGCTCGGGGAAAGTAATCGGGACAATGGGACACTGAAAACCAATGTCAAACATTGCTCCGGGTCCACTAGATCTAAAATTGTGTAAGGATACAAAATCTGGAGAAAAAAGGAAACCTCCTAATTCTGTTTATTTCTTCCAGGTAACATTTTGGTATATATCGACCACACCACAATATACACACACACAAGTTAACTGCATGAATGCAAACTATGTTCGACCTTGATGCCCAGCGGCTTACACCAACTTTCTCCTCTCTGAATCATTTGCTTGCACGGAGGGAAACTTCGTTTTCCAAATTAATAACATTTTAGCAGCAAGTTTACCAACTTTTTATTTACCTCCAAGTCTACACAATCTTTGCAATTTCTGGAGGTAGTAGAGAATATTGCGTAATTTATCGTAATCCTAAATAATCCGTTCGTCCTCCTTGCCTCCCTTCATCCTCCTTCTCCTCCTTCTACCTCTTGTAAACCATAATAATAAGCAACCGTACTGGTTTGGATGTCAACAACTGCATGTATATAATGGCATGTTATCATGTAATAATAATACAGATAGATATAGTATGGATGGATGGATGATAGCTATGCTAGCCAAGCCACCACCACGTAATCCCCCATAACACCAACACCACGCCGTGGTCGTCGTCCTTGTCGTCATAGTCTGTCGTTCCGTCCTCCGTAACGGGTAAGGAATAGTAATTATTATTATGCCCTCCCTCCCTGCCTCCTCCAACTTTTTGCATAACACTTGGAAATGTTCGCATCATTTCGTGGACTCGTTGTTATCCATCAGTTTGCATATAATGACACTTCATAAAGCAATAAAAAAGAATATTACACTTTCTCTGCGTAGTAGACGTACAAATAATAATGTAGTAGTCACCACCACCACTACTACCGTATTATTATATTATTATTATGCAGATATAGACAAGTAAATACGCGCACATTTCAAGGTTTACGAAACAATTTATTTCTCGAACATTATTATTATTATTATTATGCACATGAGCTTATTTCACAGTTCAGTACAGCACAGCACACGACAACATAGGTATGCAATAGGAATGCTATATAACTCGATAAGAAGACTGCAAATTATGTAATTTCATTTTATAATGTCATTATCACTTTCTCCACTTTCTTTCTCCATTATACTTATATACATTACGATTATGTGTTCAAGGGAAACCCAGATTGAGCGAATCGTGTCACCAGCGCGGTTAATTGGTTGGGCTCCAAAGGCAGCAAAGGGGAGCGACATGGACCCCCGTATAAATTTCCACTCCCATCCATCGACGCTTTTAGACCGGGTACACCCATTATTTTAGTCACCTGCACAATATCAAAATATTTATTAAACAGATTTTTACCCAAAAAATAACAAAATTAAAGACAGCCACACAATCATGAATATTTTGCATGAGAGTAAAAATTAGAATTAATAAACAAACCATGCATTCTAAATTTCTAATAGAGTAAGCAAGCAAAGAGACGTAAAATGAGTTGTATTGGTTTATTCTTTCTTTTTCTTCTTCTTAAATATTATGCACGACTGGCAGTTTATGCAGTACAAAGTTTGTCTGAAAAAAGAAGAATAAACGGGATACGGGATGACAGGCAGGCATTTAAATTTATGATTTATTCGCAATTTTATATTAAGTAATTCCTACTTTCATTGCGTAGGAGGATGTTTATGCATTTTGCTCACTCGAGAAAGACTTTATTTTTTAACGGGGAATTGAACATAAATAAATAAATACTATAATACCAAAAATGTGAAAATGTAGGTCTCGTGAGGAATTTACAATATTACATAATATGCAAAATAAGGCGCAAATAAATGACAAATGAAAAAATATACATAATATAGCTCACCAGTAGATTAGGGACTATAAGCTTTCTTTGAAGGGAGACCGCATCAGGTATTTTGTTCTGGTGAAATAGGTTGTAAACTTGGCACACTTCAGCGCCCAACACATTCGCCAAGGCACATATCCCACCGACACATCCTGTCGACGTGAATATAAAAAAAACGCGGCTATTATTGAATAAGTCATTATAACTGAGGAGGAGGATGTGGGTAAATTATATACATGGTAAATTTATGGAAATCCTTAATAATACAAATACATTCGTTATTTATTGGGCATTACTTTTTTTGTTTGGTCGATGTGCATGCAATATTGTGTAACGTAATAACTAACGTTTTTTTAAAAATTCTTTCGTATTCTTACTTACCCATGAGGAGGGCCGGAAGGAGAAAGCCGGCCGACCCGGCAAGCACTTGAAAACCAGAGTCCTTCGTTTCATGAACGATTTGTGCAATTTTGGTAATCTGTAATTAAATGAAACATAGGAAAGTTTTAAATAAGTAAAGGTTGATGGCGAGACGATCAGTAGTTTTGTGGTGGTGGTCAATCAACCAACAGTTCAATTCAAGAGTTAGTTGCTTGTTTTGTACGGTTCGGTCATTTGAAGGAGGGATTGGATTGGAGTGAGAGAAAGTGGGAAATGTAATTTACGGGAAAATTTGATCTAGTCTAAAGCCGACGTTGTAGATAGATTGTTAGACAGTCATGCATATATATGTATAGATTGGTAGTGGTGGAAGTTATATGTACAGTGAGTTTTGGAATTAATCAGAGAAAGCATGCATTCAATTGTCCACCAGACCACCACCGGTTTATCACTCAAGTGTAAATAAGCCCTGTTCGTTCGTTCAAAGTTCAAATGGCGTGAAATCATGTATGCATGTACTTTACGTGTCCAACTTACATCACCTCCACTGTCCTTCATCCCAATACAGTTTGGATGTTGAGCCAGGGCTGCGGGAACATCGGAAGCCAAGTCGATGGCAGTATTGCCAGGGACGGAGTACAGAATGACTGGCAACTTGGACTTGTCTGCGACTTCTTCATAATAATTCCGTAGAGAGAGACTCTGTCAAAGAGAGTTAGTTAAGCAAAATCCGCTAAGAATACAGAAGATACGACACACATTCACATACATACATTCTGTACATGATCTTGTGCTTAATGTGCTGGAACTATGCATCATCATCACCTCGCCAGATCCAACCACAAATTCTAATAGTTGACTCAACCGAATTATCTCGCTTCATCCCACCCAAGCAAAACTAACGGTGGTGGTGGTGGTAGTGAGTGTAATAGTGGGAAGAAGAAGTTGGAGGAAGGAAGGAAGCAGTTTGTACATAAATACATAAATACATCCACTTTCACCACCACCGCTTTCACCTCCTTCATCCATCCATCCAAAAGAGGAGAGATATAACTAACAGCAGAGATCATGATTCATCCAGTCCATTTAGAGGAGATGCTGTATGTATGTATGTATGTGGAAATTATGCACAAAATGTAGCTAAGGTACATACGAGTACTTTCACTCTTGTATGTCACGTCACATTTCATAATACTGTACCCTGTGCAAGAAGGAGAAAGTCGTTTGGCAGCGGCATGTGCCTTATTATGCACACCTAATGTGCGGTTCTTCTTTAAGGTTCACTAGTTGACGAAAATGAGAGAGAGTTAGTTTGTCCATATTCTCTCATCCCACCCCACCCACCCATGCAACTTGACTTACCAGGAGGACCACGTCATGCAAACTTAATATCATTCATGCTTCTTGAACGTATCTGATCTGACTATAGATTCTGAGAAGCATTAACCCTACACGCTCCCTCCCTCCCACCACACCAAACCAATTAACACTACACATCATGTGTATAGCATTTGACTTGACACTGTCAAATCTGTAAAGGTCACGGAATATAATTTAATTTGCAGCTTATCCTCCACGTATCCCTCAACATTTACTATTATTATTGCATGCAATCACAAAATGAGACTCCTTCATTTAAAATATTAAACAATGGCAAGAATAGTTAATAATGCAAATGTAATGATTGTTCTGCCTGCACCTATTATTCTATTGTATTCATGTGTGCACTGTTATTTGTATAAGTATAGTGGACGAATAGACTCCAGTATGGATAAATGACTGATTAACTAGTAGAAGAGAAAGTTTGTAAATGCAGTTGAATAATAGAATCAGGATAAGACTATTACTTCTATAGAGTGTGTGGTGGTTTAAGGATATCTATAATCACACAAATTGTTACATACATATACTTACATAACAACCCGTATGGATAATATGGTATGGTACCATGTTGTTTCTGTTTCTACAAATCTCTAATTTATCTTGGGTTGCTATGAAATCTAAATTATTGATCAGATTACCAACCAACCAACCACGTCCGCATCGTCATGCTTATGTTGGTTTCCTGTTCAAAGGAATAATATCTATGTACAAAGTACAACACAAGAACAAGGTAGTGTGGATTGGATGGAGCTTGTAATTCAAGACTATTAAAACTAACAGCTCCTTTTCTTCCTAACCTGTCCTGTATGCTTGTAGGAATATTATGCTGAAAGGAAAGCTTCAACTAACCCCATCCGTCCATATAACGATATATATATAGGTATATACATACATAAATATATTCATGCAGTCATGAATTATAGGCAGGTAATGACATGAGTATGAATTGGTTGGTTAATGATGGTGGGGATTGTTGTGTTGATGAAACGAGTCTATCTAAATTTTGAGCTTTCGCTTCTGCATATCCTTGATTCTATTTTACCATATATTTCACCAGCACTGAGATTTGAGATGACAACCTGCATCCATAGTATTTCCACGATTTTCAACCTCTCACCTATTCATCCGACTAGTTAAATTACCACCACTACCATCATCACGATCACCAGGATTCCACTTCCAGGAAGTAGTTTGTTAGAAAAAGATACGAAACGCCGTGAATAATTCAAAGTTGATCTGGTTCTATCTATATAATCATGCATAATAATAACCTGATTCATTAGATGATTCTTCGTCCATTTAATCTACGTTGAATTTACTAAGAATATATTTTTGGGGTAAATCAAGAGTGAAAATACTCTTTCTCCATCCCTCAAACAACACACACACTACCTTTTCCATTCTATTATTAAGTAACATAGATAAAAATCCTAAAATAATGACATGAAATGACGTGATGTAAAAGAAATACAAATGAATACTACCGACATTCTCATATCTTTCTGTCTCATATAATACACCACCACACCAACTTTGTCAATTAAAGAGCCCCCCAATTTGGAATCAGAGCTAGCCCAAACCAAAAACACAATCCAATAAAGCACGCATATATATGTATACACAACCATCCTTCCATTTATGTAATATCATTTCAGTATGAGAGTAGTGTAGTAGGTTAGTTAACAAGATGAAGAAGAAGAGCAGGATTTTTATCTTGTGGTCGTAAGTATTCCCAGTATTTGCACACACGGACGGAATTGAATACCTAAACTTTCACCTATCAAAGCTAACATCAACTAAACTCAACTCATCCCAGCCTGGCTTTTAATCAACCTGCCTCCTTAATAAAAGTATCTCTAAGTTCTGCTCTGTAGTATTACTGAACAAATTTTCGTTTCATTATTTCGTTACGTTTACAACTTTGGAAATGGGTCATGTTGAGATCACCATGCTACAACACCAACTATACGAAGAGTATAATAATAAGACATATCTTCCTTCATTACATCAGAGTTAAGTGTAATCTTTTTCCCCTTAGTTAAGAAAGAATGTAATTTTCTTGGTATTCTTTAATTTGACAAAAAGCCAACCAACTCCGCTACCATTTTGATTAGTTAGTTCCCCACTTGACAGACTTCCCGCTCATCTTGTCTGGCTGCTTAGTTAATGTTTGGTAGGTTTTATGTTGTGAATTGCGATGTGATTGAGATTGTGATGTAGGTAGGTAGGTAACATTAAATAATAAAAATAAACTCGTCTTCAAAATAGAATAGGAAACATGGTAACAAATGCGTCAGTCAGTCAGCGTCGCTATCAATTTGTGATCAAAGATGTATACAACAGGATCAAAGAGTTTTGAACTTTCTTAGCACCAACCAAACCACCATTCAATCATCCACTTTCTTTCTTTCTTTGCCTTAATAATAATGGTGGTGCTGTTCTGCTGCTTGTGATGTGATGGTGGTTACACTAATCTGCACAATGAGCCATGAAATGAACCGCTTTTCATTTTTTTTTTAATAATTCAATCCTAAATGCCATCAAACAAAGCTCTCTAGAGTCGTTTTCATTTGATGGCATCATGATAAAACTTTTAGATTAAACGGCGTCATTTACGTGACTTGAAGCAGCACAAGGGTTATGTAATGCAATCTTTCATTTAAATTAACCTTCATACGCAAGCAAACACATTTAAAATAAAATGCCAATAAAAACTAACCGTCATTTGCCCCTTGAAAAAGGATGGAGTGATAATCAAGCCCGCATCCGCACTTCCCTCGTCCGCCGCAGCATTACATAATTCAATTGTTTGGGCAGCGGCTGCAAATTATTTTCAGGAAGAAGACGGAATTAATTAATTAATTAATTAACTGTTCATGCAAGATTGGTGAGGAAGATGAGGAAATTAATTCAAGCCAGTAATTGAGGAACACAGTATGGATGGAATCTCACAAATGTAGTAATTCCACATACGGCATCAGTATTACATATAGAATTAATTGTCTCTTCTTTGGTAAGCATCATTATTTAAGAAAACTTACTGTTCATTCCTAATCCAGCAATCAGTTTGGACTTGGGTTGTGCCATTTTGCGAACATTTCTTAGTAATTCTAGTTTCTCCTTCCGCTCCAGAGAAACTGCTTCTCCATTCGACCCCATTACAACGTAACCTGTATTACATTATACAAGTAAGATAAGATAAGTGTAAATGAGTAAGATAACAAATCTTCTTGAAGAATAAATGAAGAAAACACATTTCAGAGAAAAGATTGACTCACTTACACACTAATGCATTAATTCGTAAATTAATACTTTTTGAATTTGATATTTAAATTTTGCATTTACTACTCCAACTCTTACCCTAACTTTTAAATGTGTTGTCCTTCCGGCATTAAAATTATTCTGCTTTCACTTATTCATTCATTCGTACAATCTCAGGAATTTGTATTGTGTTGCAATTGCAAAACATTCCAAATTGCACGCTCTAGTGATTCTCTTCTAAAATCAACCATCTTACCAAAGTAGTTATTATTATGAACAGCAAAAGTTTAACAAGCAAGCAAATAACTGAGTCAAAGTAAAAATGGTACTTTGTTTTGCATCACTGCTCCACTTTTTTCATCATCTTCATCTTTCTTTGCATAAATTATCCATCCATCCATCACTTCGTAATATTAAATAAGATACATTCATCTCTCTTTTTTGCTTCATTTTCTTGCAAGAATAATTTCCGTTTGTGAAAATCAATACAATGAAATCAAGAAAGTTGTTCCCTTTGTCATGTCATCGCTTCGTTTGAAGTGTGGACATTTCTGTTGAAAGGGAAAGTTTTGCTCATTATGTTATACGTGGCTCACACTCCTCGGTTCCTGCATTCTCCTCCTCCTCCATTTTCTACTTTCTTTCTTAATTAGTGAAAACTCGTCAAAAGTTCTAACATAACTAACACCACTTGACAGCCAAGCCAAGTCAGCCTATGTGTTTCCATTTTCAGAAGATAACTTTTATATTATACGCTTGTATATTCTGTTGTAATGTTATAATGAACGAATCACAAACCAAGTAAAGTAACCAAGGGGGAATATGAAATTATAATAAAAAGTAAGAATTACAATAAATTTGAATACAATTTGCAGAACCTGGGAGAGAAGGATACCGGGAAATAGTAATTAGAGCGTCGTTTGTTGTTTGTTGGCTATGAAGTGAAGGAAGAGAGAAAGAAGAAGGGTATCAATTTCCCAATTTGATTGTCTTTGTGTCAAGAATATGCTTTCACTCTCTCTCTCTCTGTTTGTATATTCCGTATATTAGATTTTCTGTCTGGTATGCTCAATCAAACCTTATTATTCTTCTGTTTCCCTCACTTGTTCTAATTCTGAAAACCAGGGATGCAGCAAACCTTAGTGTTTCCTTCCTTATCGCATCCAGACCAATTCTCTTTCTGGAGAATCACCAGCTCAAATTGACATGAAAAGTTAAACATGGGGCAATAAAAGAGAGACCATTTCATCCACACACAACCAGCTGCTTGCTGAGCTGAAAGACAGCAGGGTTTATGTTTATGACGCCAAGATACAATTCTGAAGGAAGGAAGAAAGAGAAGGTTGAGGTGGTGAAAGTAAAGCTAGCAAGAAGGATTTCAACCAAACTATAGGTAAAAGTTGGTGGTAGTGGTTGTTGTGGTGGTGAAAGCGATTTTCTTATCCTTGCGAAAAAGTGCATGCATTTTTAGTATAAGTCATCCAAAGAAAGTATGTATTCATTCTCTAGTTCCTTCTTATTCTTGTTCTTTTTTTGTCTGCATTTTAAATTGAAGGTGGATGGATGGATGTGATTGCATCTTTCTTTATCCTACCGACCGTCTTTCTCCTCTTTTTGAGATATATATAGCAAACTGCTCAGGAAAACAAAGGAATGATTGCACGCTTTTACTCTGCCTTCTCCTTTGCTGTACATTTATTTCTTTTCCCACAACAAAACACAGCTCTTCTCCGAAAGTTTAATCTGTTTCGAGCATAAGCAGACAGATAGCTTTCTTCTATTGCAGCTTTTTAAATTCATTTCCACAGGATTTCTTTTATCTGTTCGTTCACGACAGACACAAAAAATTGGACTGACCTAACCCACAGACTAAAAAAAGACAACTTTGTTCTGTTATGCAATATTCACATCACCCAGCCGCAGGTAAGGCTCTTATTACAGTTGTGTTTTATGCAACACATTGCATATGATTTTTTTTAAATAAGTAGTGATGAGATGAACTTACCTGCAAACGGGATTTTATTCCAGACATTGAAATTTCTCTCAAGCTGTCCAAAATCTACGTCGCCTTTGGAATTGAAAGGAGTTGGAATTGGCGGATACACTCCGGAAATGTCCAATGTTTTTTGGTGGGCAAAAGTTATCGTGCTGTAGTAGTTGGTGGTGGTATTTATTAGGAGACGAAGCTGTGACCATTTCTCATTCTGCTGTCCTATGTGGATTCTATTCATCTTCAAAACGGTAGCAGAAATCATTTTTCACACTTGTCCACTCCACCGTAGAATTCAATCAATAATAATCTCAGTTTGAAACAGAAGTCAGTGTTGTTTTATGTAAATATGCACAATAATGCATCAACACAGGGAACTCAACTACTTAACGATCCTTTTGTAAATTGACCCACACAACCCACGCTGCTCCCAAAGTTTGGCAGCAAAAATTTCTCACCAACAATTATTAATCATGTTACTTAATTAGTTAATGACTTATTACTGACTGGTGTGTTTATTTTGGTTTGAGCGGCCTGAAAAGTTGAGTATAGTTTGGTCGGTAACTACATATGTACATAACTATTATAACAGATGAGCGAGGCAAGGCAAGCAAGTCAAGTTGTTTTGTACAAGTTTAATAACCAGTTTAATAACCAGCTTATAAAAAGCTGGCTCCTCAGTTATAGTGCATCTCTATCATTTGTTATTGCATGGGACGAGAGGGAGACTCGATGTCAAGTTCATCTGCAGTAATTAAGCCCTCTCGCCACTCTTTGCTGCTTGTTCTGATCTTGATCTTGACTTAATTATTTAGAGTGTTTACTTACAAGTTTGTTAGTAATTAATAATATATATGGTTGCAGCATTTAATTCAACCGAATAAGGTTGCGCCAGTAATAATTTAGTAAGGGTTTGATTCCCTATGCACAACGAGGTGTTACATGAACATACCCTCGTAAATTAAATGGACGCCACACCACCCTGTCATGAATGACACGGTTAATAAATGCCATGCAGTCAGTGTGGTGTGGTCATGTCATTCATTTAACCTTGCACGACCAGGTTGTGGAAATGCATGTTATATCATAGTCCTCATTATTATTAACAACTTCCAAGCAAGGACTGGATGCATTGCATTGTGGTGAAAATTTAATGTGGAAACCAAGTCCCTGATTTAAGTCATGAATAAAATGACACACACGGACGGAATAATGTAATATAATGGTCCCAACCCCAACACATTTCAAATTGCATGAATGGTGGTGGTAGTGGAGGGTCCTGTCCTGGTCTGGTTATAATACGGAGTCACGATTTTGAAGTAGATAGGTCAAATTGTGAAATTGGATCGAATTTCATGAAATTTTCAACCAACCCTTGACCCAGGCACGTAATTGCAAACGCTGTTATAAAAGTGGAGTCTGAAATTCCATTGCTGGACAAATAAATCTTATTACGGTAGGGTGTTCGTTCATCATGGAGGGATGATCCTGGAAAAGTGCAGAGGAAACAAACAAGACGAAAGTAGACATCAATCACGCAATACTTTATTTTATTTAATGATTCCTCCTATTGCTTCAGGATGGGTGGGTAAGTAAGTGGTTGGTTTGGTATAAGGTTATATATAAGGTATTATGTATGTCTTACACATATATCACGGGGTGAAGTACGGTGCAATTGCAATTCATTATATATTTATCCTATCTACATGATTCTATACTACTCTGTTCATACATATCTTCTCGTATGTATATGCTCTTCAGCATATTTTATACTTATATATTCTCGGTTTTTTCATTCCACTACACTTCCGGTTGGTTGCTACCATATTTGACTACTACACTTACTCTTTCCTTTCTCAGCCTGCCCAACAAAAACATTTACTTATTATACAGGTCATGAATGAGCATATATACTTACTCTTCTATCAAACTTTAATACAGAATAATTTACTACAAGTGACTAAACATGAAAAGAGTTATCAAAATCAGCGGCATCATCATCAATCATCATCTTCAATCCAATTACTAGGGAGCGAGGTATGAAATAATATAATAATAACAATAATAATAATATAATATAATATAATAATACAACAATATAATATGATAATGCAATAATAATAGTTGAAAAAGAAGATCAGGAAATAAAGGTTATCGTAGATTCTTCGAGTGATGGATCTCCAGGGCATTTAAAAGTGAGACGGAGAGGTTCCTCAAAATTCAGTCCGAACAAGACAGCCTTATGACGATTGGCTTTGGGTATCTTCAAATACGTCGAACCGTTCACTGCAATCTATACACACAAAAAAACATAGTGTAAGTATTACATATATAAGTAGTTAGTTCATCATGCTTTAACTTCACACACGTAGTGTGATGTGATGGGTAAGTAAATTGGCGTGGGAGGGAGAAAGCACGCTTAAATGACGTGACATGTCGTCCCTTCCTACACATATATAAGGCCCTAACTGGTTATGATTGTCCAAATTGTGTCTACTCCGTCCGTCAAAATGAAGTATATATAACTACATTGTAGAAAAAGGAGTGAAGCAATCATGTGCCGCATCACATAATATATATCATATCAACTGTGGAGCTTAGGAGTTTTATCTATTCATCCATCCATCCATCCTGAATTAGCAAAGTAAATGGTTTGCCTTTCTTGGCAACTACATTGCCTTTGCGGCGAAGACTGTTTGTAAATAAACCAAAAAAAGTTTTCCAATTTTATTAAAACTCGCAAGAAGAAAGAAAGGACAAGAAGACGGGGGAGAAAGAAGAAGAGGAGAAAGAATCATCTAGAAGAGGAAAGTAAACGGAGGATCCGGTCCAGATTGATTGCGTGTTGCAAACGAATTAAAGTTCTCTCAAGGTTTATGTATGTATTTCTTATTGAGGATATATTTTCTGAATGGATATATTCTAAAGTGGGTATGTATGTATGTATGTATATATATAATATGTACTCATATGTACCTCATAACCACAGCCGCTGCTAGAGAAAGTGTCTGTCCTTCCAGGTACGGTCCAACTCACGAGAAGTGCATCATCCCCGATTTTCCGGACCACGTGAAAGCCGACCTCACCACCACCACCACTGCTGCCAGTCTCAGTGTCAGGAGAGACATGATTATCTCCAACACCACTCTCTCCAATTGTCCCAAAGGAGACACTCTCCAACAACTCCTGTATGTGCAAAACATGGACACAACCATCATTAATTATTCATTAGACATCGGTCAGGATTATGTATACGTTTATGTATGCCCTCTTTTCTTTCCAATCCGCCTATGCAGGCTCACTCCCTCACTCGCTTACAAAAACAAGACAAAGAAACACATAAACCAAACCAATCACTTCTTTAGCAAACCGCTTTCACCAACCACAAAACCACACAAACTCCAAGTTCACACACACAGATCAGATCAGATCAGTTCAACTCAATAACAAGATCACCATCTCATCAGCCACAACCATTTCTCGGGGAATTATTCTACACCAGCTCAACAAGTGGTTGGTTAATGATTGCTTGTTGTCTGCCTCTACTCGACGAATCTAAATGTCATAATAATAATATTTGAATAATAATAAAAAGGTCAAAACTCATGTAGTACAATTTAAGTATTACTATTATGCAACTCACTCTAATAATACCAATAAGGATACAGTGAGAAATCATTGTGTTCTGTAGATTCAATATTAAGTTCTATAGTGGAAGCTACATGATTTTTGAGACGAAAGTGATTCATTAATTAATAATTTGTATCAAAGTGGAGATGCATGCTTGTGTCATGAGCCCGTGATTCTACTCAACGGGATACTGAACTATAATACCTACCTATGTATTGCAACTAAAAAAAAGAACATAAAAACATATTCACCAAAACTCTTTGACGCTCAGAAGCCAAGAAGGAACGTAACGTGTTGAAGGAAAAGTCGATGATGATGGCGGCGGAAGTCTCATTTTTCCTGGTGGGTCGTCTTTCAAGTGATGAGGATGATGCTAAGATTTCGTTTCTGGTGGTGGTGGTGTTCCTGGGTTCAGGTGGTGCCGAGTTTTTGTCAAATTCTTGCTCTAATTTCCTTATTTCTGTCAAAATCCCGTTGATAAAGTGTCCTTCAACATCGGTAGCACTTAGGTGAGCAATTCTACGGGCTAGTAATTGGATGAGGACGTTTTTCTCCTTGCATCTGTATTTCCACAGCCCCGTCTCCATCACGTGTGACTCCTTCATCTCAGCCTGTCTTATGTTGAGAGTCTCTTCTAGCGTTGTTATCTGCAGGGTCAGACGATTCATGGTCTTTTGTAGACGTGCGATTAGTATCTCATCCTTGTTGTTACAAAAATAAGCAAACAAACAAACATTTCAGATTAGTTGAGGGTTATACACGCACACCAACCAACCAAACAAACAGATCAAAACAAGCACATTCATCCATACATACATCATCCCGACTTGACTACATATTACTGAGAGAGAAAGCCCGACGTATAAAAAAAGCAATAACTCAACTTTATCTATAAAAAAAACTGCACAAAAAAAACAAACACATCAAACTTTTGAGCAATGCAAAAGAGAAATAAATAGACAAATAAATAAATAAATTAGCCACCCTATAAAACCATCCGGATAAAAGGAAATACGTAATATCGAATAAAATGGGAGATTGTGAATTTATTGCAAATATCCAGAAATATCCAGCTCAGTGGACAAAACTTGTAGTATAAGCATAAAGCTGTGGATGGATAACGTGGAACTGATCTTACCTCATCGATTAAATGTTGTGGGACGACGTGGACGTCACTCGAGGGACGTTGTTGGCTTAAAGCAACTGCTGCAACCATCTCTCCTGCTGATGCATTCGTGGTGGTGAAAGTGGAAGCCTATTCTCAACATAACATAAAAGGTTCACTTTTTAGAATGCTTAATGGATCCATTTCCAAATTATACTGCCAAACTGCCAACTATTCACAAAGTACACACTTTTAAGCTAAGTAAGGTAAACTCCAACGGAATAAATGAAGGATATAATATTCTGGCTACTACATTTTCAAATCATTATTGAGGACAAAAACTAGCTATGGTATATGTATAAACATACTAAATATGTGTTGAGCTGTCTCCAGCAGTTCATATAATTAATTGATTACCGTGGGAATAATTAAAATTTCGTCGCTTTCACATCTTTTCATCCCGAATTCAGGCTCCGTCTATACAACAAAACACAAAATACATATATAACACACACGCAATCAACAGAAAGGGTAATAATAATGGTAATGGATCTTATTTATGCACAGTCTCAAAAGTCTCATAAAGTTGACCCTTTGCATGAATGAAGTGGAGGAAGGAATGATATAGGCTTGTAAGCATATAGAAAATAAGCGAAAGTTTGTAGGGATAAAATTTCGTCATGATATAGACAACAATTAATGTAGATGAGTAGAGAGTAATATTATATTATTATGATGCGTCAATTAGCATGAGAGAAAGTTTTATGATTATTTTATTTAGAGTGATGAAAAGTGGGTCTAACCGAACAAGTGAAATCTGTCACTGGAGACGATTGGAGTATTTGGATTAAGGGGATTAGTGTATCTGCTATGTCCTTTAGTTTGAAACCCACACTTTCGCATTGGTCACATCTCTGCGAATTTAGTGAGTAAGTAAACAAAAACATTATTATTATTATTATTATTATTCTTCTTCTTATTATTATTATTGGTAGCCCAACTGTTATGCAGTTAAGTTAAATGAGAGGGGGAATGCTAAGCCACCCACTCACCTGTATAATACTCACGGCTTCCTGTACCGCTCTGACAATGCCGTTGAGCCCACCTTCACAATTATTGAAATCTGAGAGTTCATTGCAATTAGGGTCGGATGAGGACGGTTGTTGAAGGCGAAGATGACGGAGTTGAGTTTGCAAATCTTCAATGAGTGAATCCTTCTGCTTCAATTCGTGGCTGAGTGAGGTGATGGTGTTGTCACTTTTATTTCCTTTGATCATTGCTTCTTCCACAGTTTTCTGAAGAAAATAGAAGAACATGGATTAGGTTACAAATTTGTGTACCATATAACAATGATTGGGCTTATGTATGTACCTCCAGATATGAAACTTCTTCCGTGAGCATTCCATTAGAGCATTCCGTATCCGTGTATGTCTGATATAGCTCTTGCAGCTGAGTTTTTAACTCATCAATCTATTAAAATGGAATTAAAGGTGCTGTCAAACTTCAACAAAAAATAATTTAATTTAATTGAACCCCAAATAACCAACCTTTGTTTGTAACACATTCTCGCAGTTTTCCAATTGCATCTCTTTCTTTTCCAGTTCTGTCATGCTTTCCCTCAGTTTGCCAGCCAAACATTGCATCTCTGTTTTGTACTTGACTTCATTTGTCCCCTTTGAATCCACCTCATCCTGCAGTTGGCAACACTTACTCCGCAGGAATTGAAGTTCTTTAAAATGAACGGTCATTCATTATTATTAGCATTAGCATAACTTTCACCTCACAAGTAGAAAAGCATACCATGAATAAGTTGTTGCACTTTCTCATCTCCTTTAACTTCCTTCCTCTTCATCAATGCCAACTGAGCCTGAAGACGTTCTTCCACCCGTTCATAGTCCTCCACTCGTTCCCTCAACTCTGTCTCATTCCGTTGACATTCTTCGACCCTCTTGAGTAGCCCTTGTTTCTCCCCTACCTCTGCACGAAGGCGCTCATTCTCCTCATTCATCTGTTTGAGGTCACCCCATACCTTTTCATCCTTGAGGAGAGCCTGGAGTCGTGCATTCTCTTGGTTCAAATGTGTGACGACGACCACACTGCTCTCAGCCTGTTCTGCATTCGCCTTCACTTCTGCCAACAATCGATCAATCTCTGAAATCAGGTGCCTTTCTCTAATCTCCAATCTGGACAAATGCTCTTTCAAACTTGATTGAAGAAGGGGAATCAGCTTTGCCATCACATCTGCTGTTTGCATTATTTGCTGTTCTTCTGCACAACCAGCAACAGAAGCTGAATAAGGAGGAATAGAAGAAGAAGAAGAAGAAGAATGATTACACGTTGTTGTTTCCTCTCCGATGATCATTTTAGAAAACAGTGGCAACTCCTCGTATGAATTCCGCATCTCGAGGATTCCTTCATCACCCAATAACACCACATTTCCTGCCAGGAATGAAGCGAATTGCTCCAACTCATTCGTTACAATGTTCCACTTTTCCTGCATTTCCTCCTGACATTGGAGACTTGCCTTTAGCTCGGCATCCTTCTTACCCACTTTTTCCTCATACATTTCCATCAATTGCACTCGTTCTGTGGCAAATCTTTCCTCAATTGTGGAAATCGTTTGGTTCAATGCATCAATCTTCTCGTGAAATGACTCTTCCATTTTATTCCAGGATGATTGCATTCTTCCAACAAGTTGATGTTGCTCTACAAACTTTTCTTCTTCTGCTTGACTTGTTTGTGTCGCATTATTGCACGTGAAAGGGTTGCCCCTGTTATTATTATTATTAATACAACTTCCGCCTCCTCCTCCTGCTCCAACCTCATTTGCTTTCCATTTGGATATTCTCTCTTCTGCACTGAAAATCCGTTCTTTCACACTTTTCCACTTTTTTTCTGTCGGCTCGGATTCCTTTAATGCGTTGAAAGGTAATTTATGCTTTCTCCCAGTTTTTGATTTCAAACACTCAAAAAGCAAAGTGGTTGATTCATCTTCTTCTTCTTCTTCTTCTAAGGCGGAAATATAAGACAACATCATCCGTCCATTAGTGTTATCGTTAGTATTTGTGTGTAATGGATGATGATGATGATTCAAGTAGGTCTGACCCCAACAAACTAAGTACTGCCAGAAATAAACGAATGAAATTACAGGTATGGCATTAAGTACGAATTGAACTTGATCCGCAGAACAGCGCATTTCCATGCAGGATTCTTCCAACTCGAAATTTTTCTGTTCATAGCTTTGAACTAAACCTTCTAATTTGGCGATTTTGGAACAAATGGTTAAATTTTGACTTTGTAAATGTATAAGTTGTCTTTTTAAACTCTCCACATTTTCTCTTTCGAGGTTCAACCTCTCTTGGAAAGTGAACTTCTTCTTTTTCAACTGTTTCACTTTCTCCTCCAATCTGCAAAAAAAAACAAAAAAAATTAGCGTCTCAATTAAATTGCCATTTATTTATGCATTCCAAAATAAATATAATAATCCATTCAAACCTTTGGCAAAGGTATCTATTATCATTTTCTGCCTCTTCAATCTCAGTCCGTTCCTCTTCCAACCGTTTATTATCCACCAACAACAAATTAACTTTATCCTCCAAACTCCGCATGTACGTAATGTCGTTCATTTGAGAGAGTCGCTTTTCAAATTCTTGGATTCGTTGCCGACAATAGCTCAGATCTGAGGCCACGTCTAATTTACTCCTGTCCAATTTGTCCAGCCTTTTTTCTTGTTGTGGATCACTTCCTTCATTGTAGCGACGGAGGAGTTCTTCTATTTGAAATGTCAAGTTGGCCAGCTCACGAGAAATGTGGGATCGACCTGATCGCGGACTTGGAAGCCCGTCATCGGATCCTTGACCATCGAAAATTCCACTTTCTTGTAAACTTAGACTTTCTGAACAGTCGCTGCTGCAAGAACTTCGAGACTCGGTGGCAACTGCGTGATGATTCTCTTCTTGAGGGGACTGTGTGAGTGAGGACAATCATAATTATAATAAAATGTAGGAATGAATATGCAGATATGAGCCAATATGATCCAAAAATGGCAAAATAATACCGTGGAAGTATCGTCCATTGGCAATTCTGGGGTTCCAATTGATGGTGTCTTAGAATCTCGGATCTCATCATCATGAGGGAGGACAGGGTCATCAGTACTCTAATAACAATAAAATAATAATAAATTAATAATAATCCATTAAAGTTAGGAAACATTCAAATTGCAGCCTGTCTCAAATGTCACACTATACAGAAATATCTGCAAGAAAGTATGTAATTTATAACCATTTTCAAAGATTATAAAATTCAATAAAAGTGCAATAAATAAATAAAAGATATCCAAATGTCCAAAGGGGAACCTTGAACCTTTTTTGATGGAGAAAGATCACACAAAGAATGTCATCAACATCCACCATATGTATCTATGTATCTTCCGTTGCAATAAATAATATTGACGTTCAATATTATTTATTGCATTTTTCTTCTTTCATACCTAGATAATACAATTTTATATAAACAGTTTCTGGTAAAATATTTAGAGATGGATCAATTCAACAAAAAACAAAAATAAACAAATAATAAATCGATGCATATATAGATCTAAAAAGAACAAGTAAAGGATTCCGCTAAAAGTTTGGTTGCATATTGCATACTTTTTAAACCTGCCCATGTCAGTCATGTCTCTGTCTGTGCACTTTGCATCATGCACAGATACACAACAAAACAGGATGGTGAAATATTGAAAAGTTTCCATTTCATTCCATTACTAATACATACATTACATTATAACCCAACTTTTAAATGTTGTTGTAAGAAATTGAAAGCACAACAAAAGAAAGAAAGCAAACCAACTTGTTTATGATGTGGCGAGGAAGACGGGCTTTCTTCCATTTCCAGCAGCCGAAATTCCAAAAGTTCGTTTTGATCTCGGCATTCTCGCAATTCATCTCGCAGTTGTTGAATGATTGATTGCAACAAAAAGATTTTATGGCCGTTTTTGTTGTTGCTACATTCTTCTTCTTCTTCTTCTTCATTGTTGGCGATGCTGGTAAACTGTTCAAAACATTTCCTCCTCAGAATTTTACTGCCACCACTGCCAGCCCCATGAATGCTGCTGCTGCCCTCCAGCTCCAATGAGAAATCCAAGGACGCTGCACTCTTACTTTTTCGCCTTGACAAAGAAGAAGAAGGGAATGAGGAGGGGCTGCTGGAAGTGATGGAAGAAGAGGAAATGTCTCCTGGAAATGCATCATCTTTCACCGTGGTTAAACTTTCCTCTTCGCTGCTGGCCTCGGGCAGAGTTTCCAAACCACACTAAAAAAGTAGAATAAAGAATTTTAAAACTATTCATTTATTGACGATTATTGGCATTTTCATAACAAAATTCCTAAAATTTTGACATATCTACTCTCTAAATAGTGTGTCGGTTTTATATGTATGAGATCTTAATGAAATATACCGCTTGCATTTTAATTACATGTTGTGTATTTGTGATACATGCATATGAAATACACAACAAAATAGCTGCAACCACAACCAACCACAAACAAACAGAAAGTTGGAATTATGATGATGATGAGAGAGAAAAGAGTAAATGTCAGTGTTTTGTTTCATTACTAAAGACAATAATAATAATAACAACTTGTCTTGAAATTAGCAAATTATTCATTGTTGGATGATCTGCTACCTGTGATAATTTGTTACTTTTACAAATACCTATGCACTGCTTATTAACATACTATGCAATACATATGCCACTTAATTGTCTCTTGTGGACTATGGATGTGAATGAAATGAATGCGAAAACATACATACGTAAAAGAGAAACTTATTCGCCTTCTCAAGAAATCAAATGCATGAGTTACAATGCAATAAGCACTAAAGAATAAGATTATGCATGTATTCATTGCAAATCCTCACCACCATACATGTGCACAATTACAAAATTAATAAATCAATCCACACTGACATAAAAATAACCACTTCACTAAATTTGGATTATGTAGTGCTTTGTGTGTCACACATACTATTTGTCAATAGATTGCTGTTTTTGTCTTAAACAAATAAGCTACATATACATATATCCAGAAAGTACAGCATATTGCATTACATACATCTAATCTAATCTGAATAATGTTCTTTATTGCAAACTCAGTGCGGATTAACTCATTAAATCGTTAAGAGCTTAATTAATTATTGCAAAATTATCTTTCGATCCTTACCTGTGAGAAAGCTGCATAGTTGTTATATGTGGACAACAAATTATTTGGAAGTGAGAAATACTGCTGTCGATTATCCAAACCGTGATGGTGGTGATGAGAAACGTCCAGTTCGTTCATTTTGGATATGATGAACGCATCATAGTTCGGTGGTTTTATTAAACTCTTCTGTTTTTTGAGGTGATACGGACGAGACGTGTTCCACCTGTTTCGTTCAATCTGCAAATTACAAAACAAGATAATGAATGGGGTTGTTGATTATTATTATTATTATTATTATATGCTTATTTTTTTATATTATTACTCATTCGCTAATAATTGCATACATGGTGGTGGCAATAAAATGAGACGACTGCAAAACAATCTAAGCTGTCGCAGTCAAGAAAAGTTTGTAAAAATATAGAATCGCACTAATTATAAGTGTTAAACATATGCTATAACTGCATATGGTCAATTCATTGCATTACATTCCATTTGTTTTAAATCTCTAATCCAATCATCATCACCCACTGAACAATACCATAATTTTGAATACATACACCATGAAAAATGTATGTGCTTTTATGCTTTTGTTTCAAATAAAATGGTTGTCACTAAAATAAAGAAGAAAAGAAAAAATTGGCAATGACTGTGTAAAGTGTAACAAAGCAATTGTCATTGCATTCAGATATTCGACATCATCATACTTACAGAACAAGTACATTATTATTATGATGTCCCTCCAATAACGGTTCCTTATTCATTCATAAACTACGCAATGTACAGTTCACCGTCTTTTAATAGACTCGAAATGACAAAAGTTCTGATTTTGTCGGAGGGTGGACGTATATTTCGTTCGGAATGATCATTATGTGTATTGAATAGTCACTTCCATTCATCATCTTTTTTTAGAAATTGACGTCAGTATTGCAGATTGAAGGTATACATAATACATATTACAAAGGAGATATAGCAAATACCGATACATGCATCAGAGTGACAATTTGAAAGAATTTGCATATTACATACTCGTATATCCTATTACTTAGACTATGTACGCCACGTGTGTTCCGGTATAGAATTCCTTTCCCATGGGAAATATGGAGCATCTTTATTACTATCATTGCTTAGATAATTCTTGATTGAATGTGTAATATGCTACAATACATAATGATAATTCTTCCACTTTGTGACACATGTCTCTTTAGTATAACACCTTTCGCAGGTGACCTTCAATTCGATACAATAATGTGACTATTATCCACATAATTCCTTTAATATCGGTATTTTTGCATATTACCCATTTCTCCTCCCTGCGCTTCCCGTTCATTGGTCATGCAACAGGTCTGTTACCCGATGAACGGAAGTTGATTATCATATTCATCCATCCGTCATGCCACACCAGGAGACCAGGCCAGGCCAGACCAGACCACCCGATGAGCTGAGGAGAATGGGCTCGTAATTGTTGCATAGTGGAATAAGTAGCAATGAAATGGATGCTGTCTTTTGATTTCGCCTTATTCCCACGAATTCTTGAAATACATAAAATGAGCGGAATACACTTGTGACCGCAATTTCGAATAATATGACAGAATAGTTACACACATCCACATATTATATACAGTATTATACGCAATTGTGGGGCTAATTTATGGGTCGGGTTACTTGGTACAAGAACAGGATGGAATGCTGTGGAGCTTAACCTGTAGTAAATCCATACCAATATTACTTTATAATGTGGAAAGGGTGTGGTGGACAAGTTATGTCAAACACTGCTCCAAAGATAAATTAGACGCAAAATTTACACTTGTAGGATTTTCGAATTGATGATGGTTAGTGTAACCATTTAATTAATTCCAAAAAACACGAAATTTCATTGATGGATGAACAATTGCATTCCGTTGTGCAAATAATGCAAAGTCCGGAGCAGAATTTGAATCCTCATCTTATCATCAAATATTGCATTGGAACTGCATGGCCATGCAGTGTTAGATCAATTCCAGAAGCATTTATATAGTTTGCATTCGATCTTCTGCTGGATTTAGTTAAGTGAAAGAATGCAGTACTAATATATTGACGTTGTGTGTGGGCAAAACAAACACGATGGATGATATGATATCCACATCCATCATCATAACGAATGAACGACCCATATGTGCTTTGCAGTTTGATATTTGCCCAGATTACACTACACAGTTAGTCAGTACTTTGCTATTTTCAATGAATTGCTTAAATAATTGCAGAGTCCGCAGACACGGACCTGATTTGGTGATCGACCGCTGTCCCAAGAAGGATTTACGATTGATTGATATCAAATCGGCAAATATGTTTCCAATCCAAAATGAATTAAATCTGCGGTAGTGTTAAATTTCACATACCAAAACCAAACCACTTTCTAAACTTCTCCGAGTCGTGTCTACCCAATAAATCCGATAAGAAGAGAATATTATGGGAATGCAATTCAGTGCTGCAAGCGTAATATTTAGCATGCAATGCATCAATTATACCAAGTCTCCAAATAAGATCCGTCATGAACATTATGAACAAAAAATGCGAGTGATTGTTGCAAGATTGTTGTTATTGTTGGCAGTTTTCATTACTCCTCGCCCAAATTTTTGAAATTGTATGCATGCATGCATTGTATATGAATCTTTATTATATTTCCTTTTAAATCGAAAACTGCTCTCTCGCAATTAAGTATCAATCAATACCATTTTGATAATCCTCATAAAGCAGTCAAGACAAGGAATGAGGTAAATGTTGAGCAAAAAGGAGTGTCCGTTCATTTCATTAGTTTACATAGTTAAGTTAGTTAGTGGTACCATACCACAGATTCATCTATAATAATAAACTCTTGTCTGCTTCTGCTGCTCTGTTATGTTGGATAAACTTCACACTCTCACAAATCTAGATAGATAAAAGTGCATAATATGTGGTGAAGTGTGTACATATGTGTGTAGTGCAGTATTGTTGGTTGGTTTATAATTATCATCGCATATCGCATCCCTCTTGATGCAACAAAGTACTATAAAATAAGGCGAGGTGCGAAAGATACACTTTCTTCATTGGCCTGCAAACAAATCAACGAGACCTGATTTTCTTGGCACCACTGCACTCAATTGGGATAAAATATGGGCCCAACCAGCCAAACAAACGCACTAATGGATGGCACTACCTAATGCAGGATGTGAATATATTTATAAATCGCATATGTACATACACACACATACACACACTCATGTCTACTAATTGGTTCAGTAGTTTTTAAGGAATTTCATCTACCCTAGAAAACAAAAAGTGATCTCATACACGATTTTAAAAGACCTGGATCATTCTTCTCATTGTTTAATAACATTCCAAAAACTGAAAGCATCGCTCAAAGTCAAATTCATAGAGATTAATTGGACAAGGAGCAAATAATCGGGACATGGATGGATGATAGCAGACAACAGAAATCGACTACTACGCTACTACACCCTCATATATAGGTACTCATAGTTAGATTTAGTTATTATTATTATTATTATTATATAGCTCCAGGTGCGATTGTCCAATTTAATTGCGCGAAGAAAGCGCATCACACACCATAACCCGCATGCAAAAAATAGTAATGCGGCAAATGATGAAGAAGCTATTGCATTTCAACAATAACAAATCATATTCCCGTCATGCCTTCCAATTAGTTAATTAACGACCGTCAACTCTGATGAGGAATTAACAACTGTCAAGGAAAGGAGGGAAGGATTGGATTTCATGGGAATGCATATGGATCAAATCATTCAAGTTGAAGGTTTACTTGACATTGTTTGTGGAGGAATATCTGTAATATAAGAATCCTTTGAAAAAGTTGTCGTCTGACCAAACCAAACCAAATAGAAATACGATGGGAAATGCATGAGGTATAATTCTATCCCTTTCTTTCTTCTACTGCTACTACATACATATATACTGATTATTATTATTATTTGAAAGCATGTTATGTTGTTTATTTACTCTCGATCTTCTTTTATTCCTTTACTAATCCAATGCCATGGTTTGCAACATCATGATCATCGCAAGAATTTCATTTCATTCCATTTCTCCACATATACATTGCTTACTAGAAACCTTGTTCAAGTACATGAGCAAATAAACAATCCGCCGTGGTTGGTTATTGTTCTTGTGTTCTATTCTCTCTTTCTACAAACGAATTGTTGTGTACATAAGAAGAACGCATGCAATTTGTGGTGCGGTGACCAGACCAAATTTTTTTTAGCAGAAGAGGATATTATACATATAGCTTCTTTTTTTTTACAGTTTTACTTATTTCTTCTCAATTTAATCTTCCATCCGTCCAAACCAACCACTACACAAGACACACAAGACACATCAATACTTTACATCAACTCTTACTTCTTTTTCTCCCTCATGCTGAGAATCCATCACTAAACTATCTGTATGCATTGGAATGACCAAAAAGAGAGAAAACGAAAAGAAAATCATTCCTGTGGTGATGTCGTCCAAGACATAAGAAAGAGTTAAGTTAACAACGTAAGTAAACTTAAAGAAATGGAACGTCGTCGAATTGAAGTGGGGTCCATGAACGATTGAGGTAGTAAGAAGTATTAAAGCCTTGTTAATGTTCATATATGTTGTGCCTGTCTGTCTATGTGTGCACTTGTTGTTAATCCCACATTATCTATTATTATTGCCACTACTATGTACCTACCACTTGACCAACCTAAAATCAAAACCAAACCAAAAACCATTCTTCTTGAAATATCAGCAGGAGCTACGCTACAACACAACAACACTATCATGCTAAAAGAAATGTTACTTTTAGTTGTGCCTGCTGTGTAATAATTTAAAACAGTTTCTAACCAACCAACTAACCAACCAAGCCTTATATGTATGTATGCAGCAGAAAGAAACACTTTGTTCTCTTCTGCTCTGCTCTGCTTTCACCATTCAATTCTAGCAATATTTCATCAATGTGAGCGCATTAATGAAATTTGAGTCGCTTGTGGTGTGGTGCATGGTGTGATCATTCATCTGTCACTTCCAACCCAACTTCATTTCACTAGGAGGAAGAAGAAATGGAAAAATAATGCATGCATTCATAACTTGTGTATGTGCCATATCTGTATGTAAGTAATAAGTAGAGTACAGTGTACATTGTCAAGCTCATCTTAATATTAAATATAACAATAATAATAATAATATGCATGCGTGACCAGCCAGACAGACAAGAGAGAGGTGTTGCATGAAAAATACGCCATTGTTGTTAATAAGTTGCACTATATATTTTAATTTTTAATAATTCTCAACTCAACTCTTGACCATTCCTTCCTTCCATCATTTGAGTAGTTTTTCTCATAAAAATCAAATTGAGTAAGTGAGTGAGTGAACAATGGATGTTAACGTTGGTGATAAATAATGCGAATACTTACATCAAATTAAACAACAAACATTGTTGTTTAGCGTTGGCTAATGGAAATGTCGGTCGGTGTGTCGGGTGGAAAAATAAATACAATCATATAGCAAACTATGATTGCATTTTGGTTAAGAGATACTATTTTATTATTGAGTAATTTATCAGACTTTACCACCAACCACACAAGTAAGTAACAAGTAAGTAGTACTCTCGTCAAAACCAATCTTTTCAGAAATAACCAACTTACCAAACCACCAGCTTAACCAACTATCTAACTTAACTAACTAATGTAAAAAGTAGTAGTAGTAGTAAATTTAGTGTGTGTCGCAAACTTAAATATAAAATACTGTCTGTCCCTTTTCTTAGGCAGGCTCAATTGCAATCAGACATAATATGAAACATGTATTTGGTATACAAATTAAAAACTAAAATTGAATTTTACTTTTTATTTATTTATTATCCTCTCAAATTTCATCACATCGTCGTATTCAATCTCTCACGAGAAGAAGATGCATATTATGATACTTGATCCGAACGAACATACTAACTTTCCGATTTCTCAAAAACAAGTCTATTCAGTTAGTTTTTAGTTGGGTGCAATCACTGCGCGAAATAAAGTTCAATAATAAAATTCAATCTTTATAAATTTAAGAAATCTTATCTTTCTTAAATTATTTGTTGTCGTCTCGTCGGTAAAAAAAACTTTCCAAATAAATGTCAAGCACAACCAACTTATTTGCTTTTCTTCACAGCAATTGCACTACTCATAAAAAAAGATGTGTATTTTTTATGTGTGTTTGTTGAAGCGTAAAATCACCAGCCAGAAATATCTATATATAATAATATATATTGCATACAAAATAGATAATTTTATGCACCTGCTCCCTCCGATCAAGCCATAAATGAATGGCGGACAAAATCCGCTGCCAAAACCCCACTACCCAAAACTCCACTACCCAAAATCCGCTAACCAAAATCCACGGGTGACCAAAATTCACTGGTGCAAATATCCGCTGGTACAAATATCGGTTTACCAAAATCCGCTCGTAACTTAAATCCACTGGTGACCAAAATCCGCTGGTAACTAGAATATGCTTGTACAAATACAAATAGCGATAAGGTAAGCCGATATTTGTACCAGTGGATATTTGCACCAGTGGATTTTGGTCACCAGTGGATTTTAGTAAGCCGATATTTGTACCAGTGGATATTTGCACCAGTGGATATTTGCACCAGTGGATTTTGTCCGGTTACCCCATAAATAAACTTCTGTCTGTTCCGCATGATTTTGCCATTCAATTGCTCACCTTATAGCTATAATAATAATAAAAATGCCTGCCTTTCTTTCTTGGCTATTTCTTCTTGGGTTATTGAATAACAATTTTTGCAAACATTTTTATATTTGGTTACTAGTTGAATGCGAATATATTTTTATTTCTCTGAATCCAAACTTAATTGCATACAAGTGACAGGCACAGTTTACGTTGATGCATTTCGCGTCTGTGAGAATGGATGAATGCATATATTTTATTTTATTTTGATATCATGATTCGTGCACACTTTTGAATGATCACTTATTATTGCGTTAGTAGTTGGTGACAATGAAATGGATTTCAATAAATCGAAGCTCATTCCGTTTTCTTAAGAAGGTATTATTATTATTATTACTATTATCCTATTATCCTTATTATTATTATTATTATTATTGATTTGGATCTTATTGTAGCCGACGATGATATTGCTTCGTCATCAACGTGGCCAACCCGGTCTCAACAGAATCCGTCAACCAACCAGTCGCAACTTTCAAAGCCTTTTCTTCCGTTTCATTTTGTATTATTCAAATGTTCTCCGATTTTATCTCTCGTCATCATGTTCACGTTACCAACTTAACAAACTTTGCAATAATAATAATGCTGCTGATAATGAAGGGAGCAACAAGTATTAATCGAATTAATACAAGCCAACCACTGATTGAGTCAGCTTAGCCACGTTCTAGTGTTGATTGAGAGGTTGATGAATGCGTGCGTCTAAAGTCGATAAGAATCACACAAATCAACTCAAGATTTGATTTTACAATGGAATTGCTCTCTCTAATAGCTGAGAGAAATAACCGCTTATTGCCTTCACTAACTCACTGCACTTGGTCGATCACGAATATTTGCTTAATCAAATGTCAAAAAGCTTAATTGCGATTTTATCTAATTCACTCATTCATCCATCCATTCGTTCATAATGTGGCGTTATATACCTACTTAAGTAGAGACTCAAATTCAAAAAATTGCAGTAATAATAAAACTGAGCATTTTTCTCTTCATCTTTTCCTCATTCTATATAATATACATACATACATACACCTTAATATACAGTCTCTCGATCCTCGCCAACTTCAAAATCAACTCTTCAAATGAGAAGAAAGTTCAAACTCTTAGAAAAACACTTGTTCAATTCGTTCAAGCATACTTTGAAATCTAAACATAAATAAATAAGCAAACGAATCTTTAAAGAGATGAGAGAGAATAAAACTACGGTAAAATAAAGTTATGTTTTTTTATATGGCACAATAATAAATAATATAACTCCTGTTGTCGCAATAAAATGGACAACCTGCAACCGCAACTGCATCCACCGAAGAATATTTCAGGATGAAATAATGCCGGTTAATTAAGTATTACATTTTGTGGTCAAGTAATGCAAGTCCTGTTTATTAACCAAACCAGCTAAAACTGATTTAGGCCGAGTTGTTGAATGATGTGAAACTTTTCCGTCAATTTCCTTATTTGCCTCCTTGACAGATACATGGGCATGCTGTGTTGTACAAAATGCAGGCTCTAGACATACCAACCATACCGACTTGAGAAATTAAATAAATTAATAAGATTTAGTTCCATATTTTCCGTCACGTATAAAGAAATGAATATTTACATTCGTAATCCTATCTTCTCTTCTCTCCATTTGTCACCGTCAGACAGACACAGCTAAATTTCTCCACCTCCTCTCCTCATCTACAAAGTCGTCGTTATCTATGCACTTTTTTGATTTGTATTTAAGTAACCAAAGACTAAAGAGGAGCCAATTTAAGATTCAGAGTAGAAATAATGAAAACATAAATAGATAAATGGGCAGACAGGTTGAAAGAGAGACTCAAAGAAGAAGAAGACGAAGAATAAAGAAATAATAAAAAGTAGGGCATATAATCAAAGGAATACATTTTTTTATTCACACCACCACTTCTACCACTACCACTACGACTTGTTCATCATCTTCTTATCCCAAATATTCAATTCCACCGTTTAATTCCTCATCAACTAATAACATTATTATATTTTGTACTTGTATTATTATTCGTCGTCATACTCATCAAGTATATAAGTATGTGGAAGCAGTCAACCGTAGAAGAAGAAGAAGTGCTTGAGTACGACGCAATATATTTTGAGCGATGTATGTATGTATGAAGTAGTGAAATTTTAAAAAGCCTGGTTTTTCATTATTATTTATTCTCAAGTCCACTACACTAACTAATAATCGTATAATGCACCCTTTTTGCTTCAATGATCCACATTCGATTCACGTTAAAAATGCCTCAAATTTTATTACCGTCGCCCTCCCTCCTTGTCTGAATTATAAGTATAAGGATGCGTGTTATCCTCATCAAAATGTAGTAAGACACGGATTTTAGGTGGAAAATGTGCAACAAGATTTTATTATGTCGAAAGCGAGAAGGATGGTTTCTTTATTATTATGAACCTTTGATCTGACTGACTGACTGACTTATTTATGAGTGACAATCGAAGAAAAACCTAGAAGAAGAACCCAAACTGGTATTATCGGTAATATTGATTCTCCATCAAGTCAACCAACCTCCTCCGACACCTCACACAAAAAGAAAAAGAATAATAACAATGCAATGCAACAAAATACAATACAATGCACGATTAATTAATCCACGCAACCTGAACCACAACATGTTTTTTGCACGAAATCCTTTTACAACAAGCTTTACATGTCAGGCCTCAAAAACAACAAGAAATGATCAAAGACTTGTTACATTTTAGTTCATACCTGTAATGCACCTTGCACCTTCTAGTTACCACCATGCATGTAAATATGTTATACCAGCTCACACCATATATGTACCATCACACTTAATTGCCTGATCATAGGCTTACCTGACCGGTAGTAAATTATGCCATTACTACTTACAAGAATCACACATAATTACAATTCAACCAAATTGCAACAACCAGAAATTAATTATTCCATTTTGTACAACTCGTATCTGTATAATCGATTGTATCACTTTGCTATAATGTATATATGTAATGTAATATAATATCCGATCTCACACCATGCACTCCCATCAACATAGACTTGACTTACATAAGACAAGAGTGACACATTCAAAGACAGATAAATAAAACAATCAGCTTGGTAGAAAGTGTCCTTTCCATTAATTAATTAATTAATTATTATTAATAAGCAATTAATTAACGAGTTAAAGAAATACATACCTATATATGATTTTTCGCCTCCAATTAAAATCCCGGTCTGTATCATCCTTCCTTATTAGTTTAGTTAGTTGTAGGAATGTGAATTGTCCCAAAAACGTAGAACAACTCACTACCTCAAACAATGTCACTTCTTGGATCAACTAGCTGAATTTCATGCATGGCATTAATTTACAGACTCTCTCCCTCTCTCTTTAACCAGAATCCTTTAATCCGAATAAATATCCAGATGCACCAACAATGCAACAACAATGTATGTATTTCATGCACTACACAAAAACTTCTTTTGCACAGAAACTGCAGAATAGTGGATTGTTCAATGTTTGTCCACAATTGAATGAATGCAGAACTATAACCTCTTCTGGAGTTGGTTGGAGCAGATCGGCATTCACAGTTCAGTTTAAGAATGTATTAGTATTTGTTTGTTGACAGCTCTGTTTCTTTTCCATGATGTTCTTCATGGGACAAATGAGTCGTCTTCTTTTTCGTCACTTATTTAAAAAAAAGAATCTGCAAAAGTCTCTCTCTCTTCTTTTTGGAGTATTGTTGCAAATAAGTTGTTCGTCATTCCGCTTTGTCGTGTCTGAGCCAGCAAGAGAATATTTCTGCGAGTGCCATTCATTCTCTCCTTCTGCAAAGGCAATGAGGGGGAAGCATTGTTGGACTTGGTTGATATGCATGCAATAGTTGGTATGAACTAGCAGAAGTCTTCAGTCTGCTTTACCTTTAAGAAGTTTAGTTAGTTAGTAAGAAGTTCGCAGAAGTAGTAGTATGTCGTAGTGTGCTCGTTTTTACACCCTCCCTCACCATAAAGAAGCAGCAACTATTATAACTACAGATAAAGTTGGTTACTTGTGTAGTTTACTTTCACAACTAAAAACTATAACCATGAGGATTATTGAGTGAGTGAGTAGTAAGCATAAGCAAGCATGGACTGAACAATGGAAAAATGAATGTAATAATAATGTGCATGGATTAGTACACCCCCAACAACAACAACAATAATAAGAACCTCTCCTCTCCGGCAAAGAGTTGTTCTTTCTTTCTTATTATTTCTTCCTTTACTTTACCAGTTTTCATATTGGTTACAACTTCTACTAGATATGTACGTGCTTTTTACAGTTTTTACTACAATAAAATGACTTGGCCTTAATTAGAACCACAACTCAGCTCTGTCTCTCTCTCGGCACACATATTTCTGCAAAACGGGCTTCAATTTTCCCATTAAATTTCGATATTCGTGGGGATATGTATTCTATTGAAACGTATAGATTCGTAATTACAATAATAATAATGATGACGATGACGAGATGATCGAAAACCGGCCAGCGATCATCATGGTCAACCCTTCTTCGGTCGGACCTTGTTCTCTCTGCCTGTCACGTATTAGTTGGTACACGTATTGTATTAATCTGCACATGTATAATATAGTATACACAGGGATTGAATTGACCAAGTAATGTCAGTCAGTAGTGTTAGAATTGTTGATGGTTTGCCTTTACTTGTTATTGCCCATCCATGGTATAAGTAAGTAATAATAATCATCATAATAATCACAAAAGTATAATGATGAGGCTCACTGAGCTTAAATGCAGTCAGTCTCAGTCTCATCTCAAAATCTCAACTTATCCTTGTCAAGTCAGTTCAGCTTCAGTTGAGTTCATTGGATCACCCGTATTACAGAATATTATGAACGATGCAAATATTAACAAAGGAAGAAAATCAGCAAAATAACAATGGGGAATAAAAAAAATAACGTAATCCAATAATCTGACTGACATCTCTCAAAACTATGTAACACACACAGGTGTGGAATTAAATGACAATTTGAGCTACTCTTCTTCTTCTTCTTTTTTATCTTCCTCTTGGCAAGTTGAATTATGAGGGTTACTCATCCATTACATAACTAACTTACCCAAACGCATATTATTAATGCCACCAAATCTGAGACAACGACCGAATACTGTCATACTTTGTATGTATTATTCAATTTATTCGCATGATGCAGTTTTAGGATTTTGAGATAAGATTGATATTACCACCACCTCCACGAAGAAGGAAATATTACTATGAATGGCGCAGTGCAGCAGGTTGTTCTGTTCTAAAGGCGTTAAAAAGCGTCGTCGTGATCCATCATTACAAGAATCGCATAATGTAATCAACATATTTATAATTCGAATACTTAAGAGAGCCCTCACTGCATCATCCATGATGGTCCACTTTTATCTGTCTTCATGATCATGGCCATTTGTAAAATCAAATTAAATGGTCACGAAAAGACGTATCTCCGTAACCTCGAGTTATCTTTTTGTCATTACTGCTTGGTTGGGAATAAACAAAACAAAGCCACAGCGGACCTTCCGGTACTCTCGTATTTTTCATACTTCTTCTTCTCTCATCTTTCCTTAATTTCATTTCATCCAACACCATCAAAACAACACTTATTATTTTATTTTGCCATGATGATGATAATGATGAACAAATGAATGAATTAACAATTCTCTTCGTTCACATAAGAAGAAATAATAATTAACCAACCACTTTTACATTGCATTTAAGCCAAACCACCAAAAAACAAACCAACCAAAAAATGTGGAAGGACTTAAAAATTAAAATACCTACCTACAAAATAATTTTTTTTACTGCAAAACTCTTAAAGATAATAACGCATATAAGTAATATTATATTTTCCGTCATGAGCTAAATTTTGATGTAAATTTTTTCGCTCTTCTGTTCTGTTCCGTTCATTCAGAAGCATGCAAATAAGAAATTATTGGCCAACTTGTTTCACTGATTAGAAAATTAATGGAAGTTAGCAACAAGTCGATTCGACGACCTGAGTGGAGTCATGCAGGAGTAACTTAACTTGAACAATTTACAAGAAATTGTTCAAGTCGTCCATTTAAGTTAACTATAACCCACCCAAATCCAAAATTCAAACCAACGATGATGGCCATTAACTTTTCATATCTTTCAAATCAATGAATTGCATCCATCCACCTGAAAGCACAATTGGTTAGTATGTATTACAGCTCAGACAGCACCGCTACAATACTGCATGTGGACGTATTTACAACAATTTTACTCAGCCATCCATACCAAATCTACAGTTCAGCAATATATAAAACATAACAATATCTGTAATAATAATAATACTTCCTCATCTTCCTTTCAATCTCGTTCAAAAGTTCTGAATGAGCAGCAATAGCACCACACCACCGTTTTTTTAACCAATACCACCGGTAAACGATATCTTCTTGGGAGGAACGAACTTATTTTATTTTAGAAAACAATCATCTTAAAACATAAACCTTTTAAAAAGGAATCATGTAGACCTGTACCAATTTAAACACACCGTCCTCTTGGTGTGGATCATGTTGAATGAATTGTATGAATAGTGTCCTTTTTTCAAAAGACCATGCATGCGTCGTTCTAACCTAAGAAGAATTCGATTCAAATTCAAATCAACCGTCTTTAAGAGAATTGCATTCAGCAAAAAATAAGAAGATGCAAAACAAAATTGAGCTCGTCTCTCATCTCATGATGTCCGTTCTCTCATCAAGTAAAGTGAATTATTACAGGATGAATTGAACAATAAATCGCTCAGTCAATTCAGTAAGGCTTGATTTGGATTTCAAGTTCAGTTTCGAACCTGAATTATTTTTGTGTGGTGTGGATTGCATTGTTTACTACAAGAGTGTATTGCATTCTTCCTTGATAATGAAAAACACAACCGCAACTTGAGCAAAAGTGTCCACTCATGCAAACTCTATTTCATTTTGGTAACGCTTAATTAACTTTATAGCATCATGTATTCCGCTACTGGTTGAATTGATGATGTTGGTGATGGTAAAATAAGTGAAATTAAAAAATGGAAGCAACAAAATAATACAAAAATAAATACCTACCCGATATCTCACTGGGCCGCCGGAAGAAGAATATGATGATTGTAGAATTCCACCACCACCGTTCTCAGTTCCGTTCGTTAAAATACCTTGCTCCAATTGATAATTGTGCGACGATTCTGCTAATTTTGTTGCTTCCTGCTTGTTCGCAATGATGAAGTTTTGCAGTTGTGCAATAGTTCGATCTTTCGTGTTCAGGTCTTTGAGCTAGTTCAAAACAAATACAATGGTGGACAATCATATTTAAATGCGTAGAAGAATTAACAGTACCGACATTATTATACTATTATTGTGATCATTGCTTTGCTACCGGGCTTTCATTAGTTTTTTGATTATAGCGAAAGCAACAACCCTGAAGCGGCAGGGTGGAATTATTATTATTACACTGTCTTTTCTATCTTACCAATTTTGCTGTCCGTTTTGCAAACGCTTTTTTCAACTTGGCAACGGATCCTGCACCACCTCCCCCGAATATTATTTGAGGTTGATACTGCTGTTTCTGATTTGACTGTTGGTGTCCACCCCGCTCATCCTCCCAGACGTGATGTGAACTCCACTGTCTTCTTTCCGTAATAATTTTGTTGTTGTCTTTCTCCTGCAATTAATTAAATTATTACGTTTTTTTAAATGCAATCAAACAGGACTCGGACACGAGGTACATAAGTAAGTAAACGTGAGAAGAAGGATCGCTCATATGTACGTCCATTGTTTTTAAAAATAATAATAATGTTCTGATTATTGTTATTATTGCATGGGGAAGAAAATAAGGAAGAAAGGAATGTTCTTCATTTTTGCACAATTATTATAGTTTACCGTGTTTGTTGGTGACGATTTTTATGCGAACTGATGATGAAGGAAGCTGACAAGTTGACAAGAAGAACATTCCCACCCTCGTCATCAACATCATCATCATCATCATCGGAAGACTGAATAGTTTATATTTTTATTAAGCGAATAACGATGTGAAGAGGGAATAATTTGCGGATTTTTGTATTGAATTGGCAGATAGTGCATGCATGCGGTTTGCTCACGTTTAATGTCTTTTGGTGAGAACTCGGAAGAGGATGATGATCATTTGATGACAATGAATCTGCCACACTACACACATACACAATACTTGACGACGTAGAAAACCATGATAATAATAACAATAGGAAAAGTTAAAATTGGCATTGTATTGTCCTTTTTAATTGTTCTTTAGAAACAATTTATACAACAATTATGAGTTCGATCCATGCTTCATCACGCAAGTACAATTTGATACAGTTAACAAAGACGAAGAAGATTGATGAAGGTTATTGTCTCTCGTGTAGTTGGTTTGGTGTTGTTTGCAATACTTTTTTTGTGCAATGCATGCATAATAATTCATTACCATCTTATTGGCACCATGACTTTGTTAGATTAGTAGATCTGGACTAAATTCAATAAGTCACGTATTTATTTACTGGACAGATTAATATTATTTCAATTTCCTATGCTTAGTACAGTAAAATGGTTCCTGTTGATAATGCAGACAGACATGAATTGTGAGATTGTGACCATACAATACTGAATGTTGGATACAAAAAATCCTTCAAACTGTTGACGACTTGATCAAGATAAAGACAGAAAAAGTTGCAATTGTTGTAATTAAGAAATAAAAAAAACTATTTCAGACAATCACCAAAATTACACGTATGATTAGCGTCTAAGATGCATAACTAACAATTAACAACAATGCACACGTACATCATTCTTCTTCTGCTCGTCAATATGATTCAGGATATGACAGAAAACTAGCTTCTTTTTTGACCGGTAGTAGACATTAATCAACCACAATTAATAACTTTTACCTGTGACGTGGAATAGCTGAGCAGCGTTGCTAATTGATTTTTCCTCTGAGTCCCCCAAACTACCAAATCTGATCGGAATAAGTTGGTGTTTAATTGGTGATGATGTCCTATGTTTCTCCTCATCTGCCTTTGGAGAGCTTGATTGAGTTCCCATTGCAATCTGCAACAATAATAATAATTGCACAAATTACTGACTTGATTTCTTTTCTAATTAATAAAGCATTTTTTAAAACAATGAATCCCAGAAGGTTAAAAAATCAGTCAACAACAATGCACAACCTTACAAACCATCTAGATTTTCTGGGTTGAAATTGAAATGAACCCAAAAATCCCATACATACACATTGTCAACCGTGCAAAGTCAAAGTCATCTTAAATTTGCTACAATGAATCCTCATGAATTGAATTGAACTTTCTCTAATGGTCATTTGTGTAATTTCCTTAATTAACAATTAAACCTTAATTGCAATGTTTTTGGTGTGGAATGAGTAAGTTACCAGTTTTCGTTTATATGCAATTAAAGCCAGGATTTTTAATCTCATGATTTTTTTCTTTTCTTGCACCCACCATGTACAATGTACTTAAAAAGAATCACACGCTGCATTTTTCAGAATAATGTGAAATTCGCTCTCTCATGCATCACCAATGCAACAAAATGTCATACTAACGAAATAACTACATACTACCTCCGTCCTTTGTTTGTTTGAAAACAACTTTTAATTGTCAATTGCACATAACAATGCAATAAAACTCTTCTTTTCAAAGTTTTAATCCTATTTCAGAAATTGTAGGAATAATTTAAATCCCGTGTGCATGCATTTCAAAACTAAAGCTTACCTTAGTTTGAGCAGATTCACAGCGGTGTCCAACTTTTCCACGCGCATTTGTTCCTTGATCCTCCTCACACGGCCAACGTCATCATTTTTGTGGAAGCAACAGGTTGGAATCTCATCGGCGACGCTGATGCCACTGCTATTGTCACAATTTAACGAAGCCTGTACTTTAACGAGTCGACTTTGTACTCGACTTTTTGTTAACTCTAATTGCTTCGTTTGATTCTCGAGAGATCGACATTTTGACCTCAACTTGAATATCTCTCCTCGCTCTGACATGCTGTTTATTTAGATAAGGAGTAGATTTACTTGATCCATAATAATAATAAAAAATAAAAATTAATTGCGGCTTTATATTATATTATTATTATGTGGAGTAAGGGATTATCTATCTGTATATTATTGTATCGTTTCGTTCGTGGTCTATTCGTGCCTGTCCCATATTGGAACTACAGCTGCAATATTCGACCCTTTAACCCCACCACCCCCATCTCGCTTCTATGGGGAATAAATATCTCCCAAATAAGCGAGATCACCTATTTTACAATTACCCGCATGGTTGCTGGCCTCATAATTTTTTACGGGACCAACACCACTAACAACAACCAAGCAACCCCAAACTGACCATGTGACGCTTATTCGCAAGGAAATTTCTAAATAATAAACAAATGCAAACATACATCGTGGAGTTTTAGAGATGGGTTTCTTGTCTTGGGGAACATGCCAGCTCTAAATTTAACTCTTTTCAGTTTCCGGACATGTGCTATGCTAAACAAACCTCATTCAGAAGTAGTTGACATTATGGTTGACATTCGTTCAATTCGGTTGGGTCGCAATTGGGCGAGTCGTGGGTAAACAAAGCATTTACGATGTGTGGCGTGTAGGCCTGAGTGGTTTGGTTGGTTGCATCATCATCATCACAGCACTTGGATGAAATATTTGTTTGTAAGCAAATCTTTGTAATCCACTCTATTCGGTTGAAATAGCAAAAAACTGTCACTGTCACTTAGTCGAAATCTGGTTGAATATTACGAATTCTTTTAAAATGAGAAATCAAACAGTGCTCCTATTTTCTTTGGGAATGATGCATGAATGAATTAAATCATTGTGATAAATATCAGACTCTGAATTTAGTGTTTTACTCGAAAAATACAGTATTTAATGGTCTCAGCACTTTCGTGAATATTGCATTTTCCCTTGCAAATATGTATGATGGTGTTATTTTTTGTTGATTCACATGCATAATTATAGTTAATTGGAGCCGACTAATTGTTTGTTTGTGGTGAGAAAATGGAGAATTTATGAAGTGCAACAAGCAGCCCTCTTAATTCCTTCCTGTGTTCATGATATGTGCACCCGGAGGCAAAGTCGTTAAATTAAAGCCAGCTAGGCTCAAGTTTTGTATGAACCAGAGCCTCATCATAATTATCATCAAAAGAACCACTAAATTCTTATTTCGGACCAAAGTGCATTGCATATCATTCTTTTTTACACGGTTGAATTCCACACCAACTGAACAGCCTTGATCAAGGCTCCTCGGGAAAACATACTTGGTTGATTTTTGGTACACTTGCATTCCTTTATTCCCTTCGCCGTTGTGTTTTTGTCGCATTCATTCAACGCTCATTCAATTCTTCTTCCCATGCAAGACTACAAAGAATCAGGGACCAGGATTGGAAATTGTATAACTTGATCAAAATCAACATCCAATAGAACAACTGAATGAACTAAATAAATACATTACGTAAAAAAGAACAGGTCCTTAAAATCTATTAAGAAATGATGCACTCCGCATACACACATACACACCTCGACTTGCAGCAAGAAAGACGGCTTCATGGCATCATCATCATCATCTTAATCTTGACCATTCAGTTGTGAGTTGTCCAACGGCCACTCAAATCTTGATTCCGTTCCTTGATTTCCAGCACTTCTCCAACAAAATACTAATGCAATACGTGTATAATAAGATTCAATTCATATCAACCAAAACAGGTCTTTTTCATTGTATTTCAAAATAACAAAGCATATATATTCCACATCCACTCGATGTCATCTACATGCATTCATGCACCGATTCGTTCCCTCATAAAACATCATCCATTCAGGAAATTCGGTAGCTCTTTAATTTTCGATTCGTAATTTATGCTTATTATCCTGGAATTCCAATTCAACCGATTTCTCTTCTGACACTTTATTAATTTGATGAAAATGTGAAAATAATACAAGATTGATGGAATAAATGCGTGAGGAAGTGAATAAAATAAGTGCATTACAAGAAGGAAGACAAGTTGATTCCAATTTATTGAACCAACTTGCATACTGGATTGGATTGAATTTAAATCGTGTTGAACGGAAGCTACATACGTCTGCAGGCTGCCAACTACTAAATATGCATGTAATATAGTGGTGTAGTATCTGTATTTTGGAACCAAGTGTCAGTTCATTCGTCTGCCCGTAGCAGAATTGAATTGGTTTTGGCTTTACTGGATTTGGATGAGACTGCAGAGATTGTTTTTGCTTTGCTTGATTCTTTCTTGTAACGTTGTGAATTTGAAGTAGGAACGACGGCTGCTTGTTCACTACCTCACGATCTGCCTAACTAACCAGACCGGGCCAGGATATAACCGTGTGATGTCGGGATTCGAAAAATCTATTATACACACATCATCGTCATTCCGCTTCTTAAGGTCTCTCATAATTTTTTGTACAAATCTTTCCTTCCTTCCACGATCTCCATCAAAATCACCACCACCACCTCCTCCTCTTTCTTGCTAACAAGGCTCTCTCTTTCCATATTGAAATTCATTAGATGAAGGAGTGAAACAGACTTTTAAACCCTTTCATCATTGCAGCACCTCACTGGATCGTAGTAGAGAACAATAAACCAAACGGTCTCGGAGCCAATAATAAATAATAATACCAAACCATGGACCACGGGACTGACCCAGCCAGGCCAGCAATAGCATCATATTATTATTACAGGCACACACATCATCATCATCTCTATCATCATCATACGAGGCATATGTACATCAGCCTTGAAAAATTTCGTTTATCGCCACAACTAACATCCAAACTTTACTTTACATCATCAGAAGAATGTCTTTGTTTAAATCTCCTTGGCTGGAATAATACACACGTACAACAAAACCCTAACCACCACCACCTCCTCCCCCATCAATATATATACAACATGTATGCATCCTTATATGGAATTCTACATATTATATCATTTATCTTTCTTCTGACCACTTCCTCTCTTTTTTAAAACAACAGCAATAAAACAACAACGCCGAGAAGAAATAACCATTTGAAATCAATTTACGCCTTAAAAAAATGAAAACTTCTTCAACACCTGGATGGAATCTCTCTGCGATCCTATGTCAAGATGAAATAGTGAAACAAACCAGCCACAGACAGGCAACAGGTTTGTTATTTGAATAAAATGCGGAATCCGAAGAAAGAATCAGATAACTATGTAGTATGCTATTTGCTTGTGGTTATCACAAATGTCCGGGAGCCAACCAACAGCAGTGTGGGTCAACAATTCCCCAGCGAGTATAAAATTGGAGAGCTTATAAAATTTGTCAAGAAAATAGAATGAAACAAAGGGTTGAGTTATGATGAGCATTTCATCCCTGTAAATCATCGTGTCCGGATAAAAGGCACGCTGCTGGTTGCTCCCATTCTACAATTACACACCATAATGTATCACCTCCTTCATTCCTTAGAATGTGTATCTACTTATAATATGAACAACATAAAAGCAGCAGTTAAAAGTGGCCAACTACGTGTATATATGTAGAAGAAGCCTAAGGAACCCAAGGTACCTGCAGGCTCAAGGAAGAAGAAAAGGAGCCCATAGCAAATGCCAAGCTCTCTAAAAGCAAAGCAAACAACACAGAAGAAATGAAATATATATATAAAAAACTGGGCATTTGGAGTGAAGTGACTTGATCCAAGAATAAAGAAGTGAATAAATGGTGTTAACAAAGGTGGTGGGAGGAAAGACTCCAAGAAGATCAAGCATCAGCTCAACCTCGTTGTTAACAATCAGCAGCGTTCCTCTCCTCCGGTATTACAGAACCAGAAAGAAGGACTCCTTAACAAAGCTATGTAGGTGCACCCCATAACAGAACAAAACAGCAGCAGTCATCAGCCTGACTGACTTCTTGTATATTTTATGTACACGTTTGTAAGTACCAACTGCTTCTTCTTCTTCTTCTTCTTGTCCGGACAATAATGGTACACTCTACACAACGCCACATATGGATGTTAGACCCCATCGTCATAGTCCAACAACCCATCCACAAGCAGAAGCTACTATCTATGTCAAAAGTAGAAACAGAAGAAGTAGAAGAACTTTTAAGAGAGACTTAAAATATTTCTCTCTCCTTATTCGCTTTCTATGAAAGGTTCTCTATTTCTTGAGAAGAAGCTCCTCTCATTCCTTCATCAAGTCCACTTTTCAGTTAAAATCCAGCCTTCACCCAATCCAGTCTCCATAGCATTGCATCTGGAAGAATTTCAGCTTGCTTTCCTTTTTACGTATTCACACACCAACCATACCACGCCAACCAACATTCATTCCTGAAAAGGTGCAAGTTCGTCCATTCAAACACATTTCTTAATTTTTGTGAACTTTTTCAAAGGAAACGACACCACCTTGCACAAAAAGGAAGCAGAATAACCAGAAGTGAACAAGTATCACCATCACCATTGCAGAAAAAAGAGACAGTTATTGGCAAAGCAAAGCTGCTTCCTTGCCTTTTGCCTTCTTCTTATTGTGCAAATAAGTGGTGGAATGATATTTAATTCTATATTATTTTATTAGCCTTTCTGTCTGAGAACTAAACTGACTGACTGAATTGTGAGCTACAAACAAATTCCTTAACAAAAGTGCAACCCCAACACTTTGTGCATATATCTGTACAATCACAAAAGAAAGAAAGAAAGACGAATCTGATACAAATATTTTTAAGCAGCTTCCTTCCTCTCCACTTTTTTTTTTATTCATGTTTAATACTCACATTTTGCCATCACTCACTCGCAATTTTGCAGTGTTGGCAAATAAGTAGCAATACTGCCTTAAATAGGATTAATTTGCCTAACTAATGCACTTACTTGGACATATTTGCTCATTATTCGATTGTGTTGGTGTTGGAAAGGAGGACTGACGTGGGAAGAAAAAGTACATTATTTTAATATTTAGAAGAATACTGAATAAAGTATGTGTGATAGTGCAATAATACGAATAAAAATATTAAAAAGAGGTTCAACTAAATAAATGGGTGGGTGTGAATGATGAGGGTGGTGGTGGTGGTGATGATAGTTTAGTTAGATTTTAACCGTGTTCACCTATTATTTGCTCAATTGGCGTGAAGTGTGAAACACACAAATAATATCATCAACTCAACCTTTCTCCTAAAATATTCTGACTGTGTTGGTTGATTCGATACCAATTTGGAAATGTAATATAATATAGCATGCACTGTGGCGTGTACAAGAAGTGGTGAATTGCTAAAAGACAAGTAAAATCAATATAGCAGTAGTAATCGATCGATAGCACTCAAATTTTGCTCCATTATACTTTATACTATTCGCTTTGCGAAATACTTAGTTTGCTAAAAGGTTGCAAAAAATTCTACAACAACGGTTAAAGAATTTTGCGGTGAATGATTGCATTGCGAGTATAGAACGCTGTGTGAAAGTGCTGGTGCGGTGCACCTGTCCGTTAAATTGGGTTTATACCTTTCGCTGCAGGATGGGAAGGACATTATTGTTAATTCGTTGTATAAAATGTGATGGATTTTGAAACAAGACGACGACGACTGTTTATTTGATGGTAAGTTGAATTTATAATAATAATATTTGCAGAAATTTTCGTGCTTGTTCATTCGTAAAAGATAGTTTTGAGTTGGAAAAAAAGTGAAGGTGACACTGACTTCACTTGACTTTGGAGAAGGAGAAGAAGAAGGCATTATTATTTTAATGTTGTTGCGGATTGAATTGGATTAATTGTCAATTTTTCCTTTTGAACAATGGAGTGAAGGTGAAGGTTATGTTATTATTCGTGAAGCAGTTGGTTTTTCTAGTTGACTGATTTGTCGGTTCGTTATTATTATAAAGTCAGCCAAGGGTGACAGAATTGTGTGTGGCGGAACTAATAAGTGTATATACATTTGGTGACAATTAGTATGACTTTAAAATGAGGTAAATTATCGCTTGGATTATAGATTATGTTGACGGTTACACGCAATTAGGTTTCCAATTATAATAGTAGTGAGAAAAAATGAGTACTGTTTTTTTGAAAATCGAGATTATATATTAAAATACGCATATTTCTGAAACATTTATTCTTTCACATTTTCAGAATACGGGACGTAACCTAATTGACCTCTGGATTAAAAAAAGAAATGGCGAATCGTGGCGGTCGAAAGAGTAACATTAGTCAAATCACGAAAGAAATCCACTTAAGCTGTATGCCAGCTCGGGACAAGAAGTTGTCAGCTTCTGTGGACTCATTGGACACTCATGACAGGTAAACATGATCATTTTCTGTTAGCAAATGAATAAGTAATTGTGATGAAATAATTCAAAACTAATTTGGTCCTCAATTAATTTAGTAGTCGCAGAAGGGATGGAGGAGGATTACAAGATTCAGACTTTGAATGGAGATCAACACCGGATGTTATGAGCTTCAAGCAAAGCATTAATTTCGAATGTAGCAATTCAATCCCAATCAATTTTTCAGAAGCGTGGTCCTACTTCCAAACGTGTGATTTGTCAACCTATCGGGTAGGCCAACGACTATTGCACCTTTAAAAAATGTTTGAAAATTACACAAGGTTATTATTTTGATCAACAGCAGCAAAGAATAGAAGATAGAAGACCAGCAAACGGAAAATTGCGGTGTAAATTACAAAATCTAGTTGTGGGGTCAATCCCCCTCGTGTCTGTTCTGCTGCCTGAGAGAGATCTAATATTCTCCATCACTGCATGTAATTTAATTACAGTTTCTTTCTAACATCAGTAAGGAATTGATTATTTATCCTAATGATGATCATGATTTTCAGGCCCAATGGTCAATGAGTCGAGTGTTCATCGTCGAGTCTTGCAAAGTATTTACGTCTTTATGACAAAGAAACCAGCCTGTCCACGGTACGGGAATCATTGGGAGGAGATTGGATTTCAGGTAAGCACACTATAACGCTCATTCAAAATGAATACTGCATGCAATTCTTCCATAAAATTAATGAGATTGTGGTGTTTTTCAGGGGCAAGATCCTGCAAGCGATTTGAGAGGTGTTGGAATGTTCGGAGCTTTACAAATGTTGTACCTTAGTTCGTCTCAAGAGACGAAGGAAACACTGGCCCCAGAAATATTTGAGTTGTCTCGACACCCCATCCATCAATTCCCGTTGGCCGTGCTGAGTCTAAATGTGACCAAGATGACGTTGGATGCTTTCAGGGATGGTCTCCTCAATAGATTTTGTCACAAGGAGGGCAGTGCAATTTTCGTCGTGAATCAATTCTACTTGGCAATCATGTACAGAATATATCGCAAATGGAAGGATAAGCGAATGACGATTCATGATTCTTGTTATTTATTGAAAGGTAAAGAACAAAGCAGAACAACACCAATAAGCAAGCACTTAAAATTAATTATTAAAATACCAACTCAACTTCCTCTTTTTAGCCGTGGAAAAGTGGTGCAGAACTCACCCAAAGAAAACACTTGATCGCTTGTACGAGTACATCAGCCATTTTGGCGTTGTAATTTCTCATCATCATCAACAACGAAGGAGAGTCAAAGGGAAGAAGAAAAAGAAGTTTGAAGATTCACATAATGAGATCAACTTGTCCTGGCTCGACCTTACCAAACCATCGTTGGAAGTATTCATTTGAAAATAATTGTTTACCTCTCAAATAATTTTACACCTCAACCAAAGCCTATATAGAAAACACAGTACGAGTAAAGCAAAATGGGTCTTTTGCAACGAGTACTTAAAATGTAGTTGCTTTGGGAGTACCCTTTCACATTATATATATCAATCGCACGTCATTTTTAGAATGGTGATGCGATTCTTCACAATTATTATGGATTTTAAAGTGTACAAATTTCTCAAACCCGAGTGTTTTATGAAACAACGCAGATCTCAATAATTTTGCTCACATTTAAAAGTATGCACTTTACATAGGAAGAAAAGAATAAAATAAGCAAAGAGGATACAATTTTGAGAGGAAGATATCATAATAATAAGGCGCAGCAGTATTGCCGTACTTATTGCAAGGAATAATTGACACTTGAGCCTTAATTTGTATAAATAGCTGCTGAATTGCAAATAATAATTTTCTTGGAAAAACTTAGTACCCAAAAGAAAGTTTGAAAGCACTGCAGTTTTAAGATCGTTATATTTTTGTGACACCACACAGCAGCGGGTGTCCACCTTGTGATCAATTTGTGATAGAAAAATTAGTGACTTTTCTACAATTATTTTATTGGCATATTTACTATAATATGCTCAATACACACTACTTGCTACCTATACATTAATAAGACAATTTACAAATCTTTTACACATCTTACATGTCGTGTACAACAATCAAATTGAACCAATTTCAATCATCCACTGCGCACTACGATTTGATTTGATTCGTTTTATTTTTGCAAGTTTTAATTCCTTTTACCCTCATTGTGTTAATTCTTATTGCTTTTATATAAACCCAATAATTTTTTGTTACACAATTATTCACACAAAACTTACATATTGATTGATACATGAATGAGTACGCTTAATTCTCAGTTGTTCCTAGATATTCATATATATATATATTAGCCTAAATAGATTAGAATATATAAATGCGGAATGGAATTGAAGAACAAATAAAAGTATCATAATATTATTCGACTTTCTTAAATTTGCATGATTGCAAAAATACTAGTACATAGTTGGTAAAGTAATGAAATATGTATCATTTGACCTTTCTCCTTTAACTCCGGCTTTCCTTGACGTAAGTAACTAAGAAGAAGGACGCATATAATATAATATATATTTCATGGGAGATGCAAAATAAATACAATAATAATAATCGTCACCACCACCAAAACCAGTAAATAAGTATATAAAGCGTGCAGTAAAAAAACTGCGATGGATGATAACGAAAGAAGAATAATAAGCAGGAAGGGAAGTAAGTAAGTACAAATAATATATATCTGGCAAACATGTCACCATCAATGTGATTGCATCGTGTTAAATATTTATGCATTGACACACTTTGGTTTTCTTTCTTTCTAAAGTTCGAACTGACTGACTGAATAATAACATTGGAAAATTTACTGCATATTTATTTACAATAATGCAAAGCCACAAACAGTAGAGTCTTCTCAAAAAAGTATTTAGTTTTGCATGCCAGTAAATAATCCGATCCGCTAATAGCAACAGATACATAGGACACTTTTTATGATTTGCTTAATATTATTCGCTCCATTCTTATAATAATAGCACATTAATCCAATCCACAACAGAATAAGTCACCACAATTTAGTTACTTAGTTTGCACTGGTACAAAATATAATACATATATAATCGTTCAATTTGGAAAAATGGATTTATTTATGCCTCCCATAAACTTAATACAAATGATTACGACTTGGAATAATGGCAAGCAGCCTCCAGATTTATACATTTTCAATGATTTATGATGGAATAAATTGTAGATCGAATCAAATTCTAATTCACCAACCAAACCAAACAACCTACCACCAACCAAATTTATAATGTAATAAATTGTAATGGTATCACTATGTCATTTAATTGCTCCTGCTGAGCAATTCCTTGAGTATATAATGTGTGGCTTATGAAATGCAGTGGTGCAGAATAAACATTTCTGCAATTTGAGTAATCTTAATTCGATACAATAAAGTTAAAATTCCCTTATTGATTAATTTATAATTAATCTCACCTTTATTAGATATGTTAGATTGAAATTGAATCATTCTTTGAGTTGACAAACAAACCAAGCAGACAAACCACAATGCATAATGTGAAGCTCATTAGTAAATTGGTCCCTTTCAATTTCTAAACGCCCACACATGCACAGACATATGTACATTATTCTCACATTTGAGTGTGCTCACTTTTTGAACAGCTTGAATTTTTTAAGTTCTGATGTGGTTGGTCTCCTTATCTTGGATGAGATGATACAAATACAAATACATATCTAGTAATGAAGCGAAACGGAGCTGGTTGTAGCCGCATGTCTCCAACCTGTTGCATCATCATCATCATCATCATCGCATCTTTTTTCCTCCTTACAATTCATTCAATCATATCGGCACATCATCTGATTGATTCATAAATAGTAAGTAATAATCATCATAATAACGGGTTAGTACTATGCACGATTACGGTAGTAAATTAAATGCAGGATGCTGACTCCACTCGTCATCATCTTCACTGTACGATCAAAGTAATTGTAATAAGAGGCCGAGATTTGTGTCTTTCTTTGTTATATGATGACGAATGCATGGATGATGCACTATCATGATATGTGGAAGATAAGTGGAGTTACAAATCCGATCTTTAAATCAAAAACCACCACAATTGCAGTCAAGATAAGATTAAATACATGATGTGTGTGTATGCATATGGTTAGATTTCGAGGAGGAAGGAAATGAGTTTTAAGAGAATGGAATTGTTTAGTATTTTATTTTATAGTATGGGCGTAAGGCGTAATGAATGATGATGACGCTTTTATATACTGCATTATTCTAGAAGAAAACCCAAGGTAAGAGAAGAAGAAGAAGGTGATGTGCAAATCTGAATCTGTCCATCTATCTATATTATGAGCTTATACGTGTACAATTCGCATTCATCTGCTTTTAAACCTTATCTCTCTCTGTCTTCTTCTTCTTCTTCTTCTGTGGTTGTCCTCCTCTTCTGTTTTGCAGTTTATGTATAGGTAGTTATTAGCTTTGCTAATACAAGAGTCATCCTCCTCCTCCAAATAACTATGACTTATGTTATTGTTGGTTAGGTGGGTGAAAGTAACCTCACTCAAATTGTACACATATTTTATTTTATTCCATTATTACAAGAACAAGTCCTCAGTCCAAATACATATTAAACCGCTTCTTCTCTCTTGCGTATTATTATTATTATTATTATTATTATTATAGGAGTTGCATATCGCATTTGCATTGCAGTGCATTCCATACATATGTACTGTATGCATAGCGTTTAGCGACCTGCTCTCGCGTCGCCTTACTTAACCGACGACTCTCAACTTTTATTATATGTATGTGTGCTGTGCAGATATGCTTTGCTTTGGTTAAATCGTGGATTTTGGATTCTTTCTTGTATGGATGGATGGCAAAGTAAAGGATTGGATTAATACACACACAGCACAGCTACTTACTTAACTAACATTTTACACATTATATGGCAATGGCAAAGTAAAATGGTGATGGTTAAAGGTTTTTGTGGAAGTAAAGTAAGTAAGCACAAATAATAATGCAGTGAGTGTGGATTGGAGTTGCTTTTGCTGTTAGTTAGTGACTCTGACTGACTGAAAAAGAGGATATTATTACTATTTTCTCTTTTACAACTCCTCTTCTGTGCTGTAATAATACGGATAGACATACATGTTTAATACAGAATAAGACAAATACAGATCATCATATCTATCATCTCGCCGCATGTTTATAGTTATTATGTTAATATTTATTATTTCACTTGTGCTTAAATGCAGTGCAACCAGTATTTTATGGACTGATTGACTGATGGACTGGCCGGAGAAGAGGAAGAAAGCTCTTTAAGAAGAAGAGCAACATCATTTCATTCATTTCCACCACAAATCAAACCAATAATATAAAAATCAATTAATTATGGGTGCCAAACAAATATAAGATTCATGTCACATCATCTATACAACAATTTGGTGACACACGCACAGAGGGAAAAAAATGGAATAAGAATTGCAAACCGTTTAAACAGAATACACAATCTGGTTTCAAAAATCCGTGTTTTAGTGGAGTTTATAGTCAGTTCTCGATCCCTCTGCTAAAAAAGATTACCTACACCTATATCTACCTTGATTATATATGCTCTGCCATTTTTTTCTAAGTATTGTTATTATTGGAACAATATCGCACTTGCTTAAAACAAGCAAAGTTGCATAGTTTAAATAAAACACGCAGGGGTTTTCTTCCTGACTTAATTTCTGATAATAATTTGGCCATGTTATCATCACCATCATTATTGGCAACAACACCTCTTCTGGAGTTATTAATGGGTTGAGTGAGTGCAAAAACAATAACAAAAATACAAATGAGTAATAATTTCTAACTAGATGAACTGAATATCATGTGTCAGTGATGATAAGATGGATTGGATAAACTCCAGCTCTGTTCTGTTTCTTTTGTAATTCTGCTGCTGCAATTATTAATAATCAAATAAAAAAGAAGAGACAGAGAATATAGTAATATTATGTCAAACATTGAAATATTCTTTGAGTAAGCTTATCTGTGCATGGCACACATATACTGCAAAGTAAATGCAATCGGGACAATAATGGGTCAGCTTATCATCACCAGACTCATTTCCGCCGATATTACTATTATACCAACAAATTTGGTGTAGTTACTTTATCTGCTCTCAGTTAACACGAATTCGATCCTTCATTAATTGAGAACGCTAGAAAAGTCTAATTCTAGTGGTGTGGTGGTCTAGTCAATCAAATATAATAAAATGTCCATTAATTTATATAAATGAAGTAAATGTAAACTTAAAACAGAGTTCAAAATATACGCATGGATGGATGGAATAATAAATAATATTTGATTAATAGTGATCTACATATCTACATATATAATAAATATTCTTGTAATAATAATTATATGTATAATAATTAATTGATCTATATACAAAATACAATGCAAACGTAAGACTGGTCAGCACGGCAGCAGCAATGAAATACTAATCAATTAATTAAACACACCCGTCATCATTCCCACAACTGCGTTCCGAAACTATAAGTAAGTTATCAAGTGCAGAATTAAAAAATTCGAATTTCAGTTATTAACATTTGCGTTCATTTTATTCCAGGGATCCATACTGACTGACTCTTATTGCAAATTTCAATTAGATCGCCTTTTTGACCTCTCTCTTCCTGGACTGGACAAGACTGTGATAAATAATAAGTGACCATGAGTTTAAGAAAAATTCGCCGTCGTCTTTCCAACACATTTCGGTTCACTGTGGACGGATCCTTATCCGAACTAGCGGAACATCTCACCATTGACGATGATGCCAATAATCGTCAATACCTCTCCCTCAGTGACGCAAATGGAGTCGCATTAAGAGAAAATGGTTAGTACTGAATTGCTCATGATTTGAATGATACTCTACGACCTTAATGTAAATGTGACATTTTCTTTACGTCATGACATAATGTTTAGAGTATAACAACCTTGCCAACTAAAATTTGATTGGATTGATTGTTTCCATACCAACCAACCAACCAACCACACGCAAAAGTAGAAACGCACGAGTTTTTATAGACTCGTCGATTTCTTTCTTAAATATTCCTATGATGTTGTGTGTGTTGAGTAATATTTAGTAAGCGTTGACAGGAAACAACTCAATAAATAAAAATCTCTTACAGAAGCGAGATCTCATTCTAAATCGGGGTTTGCAAGCTACGCAAGAAGATTCTCATTTTCAAACTCTGCCAAAGATGTCAACTTGCGATCAAGTAAGAAACAGTTTTTCTTTTTACGAAAATGACAAAAAAATAATAGCGATAATAAAACGTTATTATGGCTTTTGTACACATGCACAAACGGTAATTCGCTTCGTGAAGTGAATAGAAAATTAGAGCAATCCAATTGTACTTGAAAAGGACGGAAGTAGTACGTATTTATGTAGTTATCAGAAAATTAGACTTATCTGGTCGTCTCTTAATTGGCAAAATGGTAGCACGTAAATTCATATCGTATCGTATGACATGATGTCAATTATTACCCGGTTGGTCTATTGATCTGCTGCATTATAGCTTGAATAGTGTTTAGATATTTAATCTTCACTAGTGCATGTGCATGTCTCTCTTACAAACTGTTATATATCCAACAACCTGTACTATAGTGTGTAGTGCATCATTATTATTGTCTTTCCACGTTTTCATTTAATTGGGATATTGGGATAAGAAAATGGAAGCATTTATTTTCTTCCACAAGGAAAAGGAACTCATCCTGTTCTACTGTACTTCCACCCATCCTAACCTAAATACTATCATATATGGATGTTCTGTAGTTTGATGTTTAATGGATGGTCGAAATGTGAAGAAATTCATAAATGAATGTCCTTGACGTGAGAGTTCCTTTTACACAGTGCATCATAGTACAGTACAGTTTGATGATGAAGAAGAATTAAAATTGTGTTGAAAAATCCCCAAGTTACCCAACCGCTTTGTATTATATTGCTTTTTACATGTGCACAAGTTGTAAAGTAAAAACTGGGATGACCTCGATGATGTGCTGCTGAAATCGTGTTGTTTTGTATTGGGTGAACTTTTCTCATGATTGGATTGAATATTTGCCATATTTATTACCTACTTTCCATCCATTTCTTTAAATATTTCTTTAAACAAAGTAAAAAGCTTGGTCAAAAAGATTAACAAATTTCCCAACTACCGATCTGGATAAGATAAACTAACAAACTTCCGTTCCTCATGAAGTTCTAAATTTTTGAAGGAATCAAAATTTTACTGTGTGGTGTGAGTGAAGTAATAACATGTTATGTTAGTTTCTAGAAGCCGGCGGAATAAGAATTAAGTGTATATCCACTCACACCAACTGTGTGCATACCATTGCATAAATTATTCTATTTTGACACAAGAATACAAATCTATATAATAATTGTGGTACATTAACGTATTATACATATATTATATAGAACACACACTCGTTAAAACTCGCAAGTGTTAGGTTATCTGTTCCTGACATAGAATAATATAATAATAGAATGATAGATAAGTGAGAGATTGTGACTTATTGAATTTAAGATCTTAGAAGATCGTGTTGCTTCTGCTCGTGTACTTTTCAATTCACCGTAAGTAAACAATCCCGTGTGCAGAGAGAAAGACGCACTGGACTGGGTCGTCGTCGGGTAGTGTGGAGAAAGCAACTTGCGCATCGCTAACAGTTTCGATCCAGTTAGTTTCTCCTCACTCATATATTTCCACCACCACCATCATACCTACAACTTTCCACATATGTACCAACCAACCTTCCTTCCGTGCCATCCGATCCGAGTAAAGGCAACCAACTCTCTGTGGTTGAACACTTGTTTTTTTTGTTCTTGTTGATAAAGAAGTACATACATAAGCCCAACTCAAACTCAGAGATCGGATGTTGACATTTCCTAAGTAACACATTTGTACTGGAGACAAAAAAAGTGTGCTCATCACTGACACAATAATACCTACATATAGCTTACATAACCAAAAACAGCATCATCATCATCATTACCACTTATTCAACAATAAATCACAAAGAACAAACATGTTATTTACCTATAAAAGAAGAAATAAATGAGAGGATTCCTAATTCTTCCTTCATTTCATGACATGGAAAGACTTTCTCTAAAAATAAATTGTGGTCTCAAATATCCAAACCCTGGAAAATTGTGTTTTTGCACCTGCTGAACAACTTTTCCCTGGGATTTGGAATGTTATGTTGCTCTAATTGGAAGAAATATCAAAACGGAAAGAAGGAGAAGCTGTAAAAGGATACTTTATTATTTCCTCCTTGATATCTCCTCTTTCTCCACCATCATCTCCCTGCTCGTCGTCGTCACAATCCTTCTCTTCTCTGTGTCTGATTGGAGTGGAAGATTATAGGAGAAAGAAAGAAAGCAACTCACGTTGCCATTTGCCAAACATAGTGGTGGTGATGGTGGTGGTGGAGTGTGTCAAGTGGTGAATTCTGGTGCTGGTTGGTGGGTCGACTCCCCTCCACTTTCACTACCATTGCTTTCTTCGTCCCCCAGTTGTTGTCCATCCATTGAGGTGCAACTACATACATACATACTGCTGCAAACCAACCTTGTCGCTTTCATCCCGCTCGCTCTCTTTCTCTCTCATCCATTCTTGTTAATGGTTACACATACACACATTCCAAAAATTTAATAAAGAATCCATCCAATACATTTCGAATTAACTACATAGTTACTACACGGACACACACATCGGACAGAATACTCACTCAGAGTATAAACAATTATAAATAATAACCTACCATCCAGCTCGGAATTGGTGTCGACAAGAAGAGTGCGATAATCTGATTGATTGACAATGATGTGCATAATTATATGCTCTCAACTTTCACCGCCATCATAAATAAATAATATCCTACACTGTATACGCTTCCTGATGGAAATTATCGTGATTCATCCATCCATAAATAATACCTCGTCACATTTCGACATCATTTTGGGACCATCTCAATATTTCACACTCCTCTAAACTAAACTCTTTAGATTCATCATCTTTAAATTCAATCCAATTCACCCAAAAAGTTTGAAATTGTTAAAAGAAAGATTTCTCATCAAAAGTGTTCCAAGTTTTCATTTGCCCTCATTAAAACACAAGAATATACGTTTAAACTATTATCAACTAATTAAAAACAAGTTAAAAAAAGACATTTATTCATTACATCTTCAAAGTGAAAGTTCAAAAATACGTACTTATTAATACTAAACTTGTAATAATGGTGTCACGTTTGGACTCGTTAAATTCTTGGTTATCATCTCTCTCCTTAAAAATTGGGCATCGTCGCCGTACCCGAAAAACGGGTCGTAATGGTCTTCCTAGAAGCAGCACCATGTCGACAGCCGATGGATTTTGTCGCAGCACAACTTTCCCCACTTTGGGTATATACATATGTAATAAGTTTATGCATGCATCATCATGACATTAATATCATCTTGTGTCCGTCATCATCACTAAGCAAAGCAAGCATCAGCATCCTTCATCATGTATCGTATCGATTATTGAATTGTGTCGCTCCGCATACTCCACACACACACTTGCATGCAACCCACATCTCCCATTCATCTCCCTCCGCATCTAGATCATCATCATCATAGTCGTCATATACATCATCATCATACACCATATGTAGCACATAAGAGAGGTGAAAAAGAGGGAAAGAAAGTAAGAGAAAGTTAGAGTGGATGGGACGATGTTGCTAGTGGTTGCAAGTTGGAGAAAGCTATGTATGCTATAGATTGCTAGAAGATCCACCTTGCTCTCTCACTCACCTGCTTTCTCTCAATTACTTAGCTTATTTCCCCTCGTCTTATCTCCATACATAAAAAGAAAGACACAGACATATGGTAGAATAGGACGACAAAAATGCATGCACACTTCTTTGCACAGCTTGCATTGCTTGTTTTTGGGTTGGATGGGAGGGATTTCGATTCTGCCTTGACTTGTACATATATAGTTTTTCACCCTGAATATGAATATCATTATGAATGTCGAGAACATCATCATGCTACTTTTGACGTATGGCCTTGTGAGCCATCTTTTCCCAACTTTGTTTTGCACTTAAGGCAAATTGAGTTAGTGTCAGCTTTTCTATATATATGAATGAGTTTGGTATTGATTTTAACTATGCAAGCAAATCCGGTCTCCTCCTCCTCTTTTCACCTATATACATACATACCCTTTGCACCATCATCACCATAACGCCTCATAAAATAATCCACACAAACACATAACTATGAATGACAGCACGATCCTTAAACTCATTGTTCGTCGTCGTTGTTATTGTTGTTTTTGTTCATGGTTTAACTTAGTTTCTTGTTTGTCCCTCCTTAATTCAGCCCCTGTTGCGGAACATCCAAGAATGGGATCTGATGGAGAGTCTGAAGAAGCATCCGCCGCTTCTGATGATTTTGCATCCCCAGCCAGAGTCCGTCCTTCCCATGGAGTGTCCTCGTATGGAGTCACTTTACGCCAGAAAAGTGTGCGACGTCATTCTGAGGTGAATCATTATTATTATTATTATTAAATGCGATATATAGATGCAATACTATTATACAATCACCATTATTTTGCGGGATCGATATTGCGATGTGAGTGATGATAGATAGATAAGTCAAGAGGCAAAACTTATTTTAATAAACGTGAACAACCTTCCATAACCCACTCTTTATAAATAGCTAACTTAAAGAATCGACTACGACTACTAAATGAACTGGTTCAGATTTCAATTTAACAAGCAAAACATCTCATAAGATAATCCAGCCACGGTACGATTTGCTAATTGCTTGAAAATGAACCATATTGTATGCTAATTGCTCACCAGAGTTTGCCTGAGCAGTTTAATTTGTTAGACGTATCGTTAATAATCCACAAGTATTATAGGTAGCCTCCTAGCTATCTGTAAATATTTCGGACCAGTCAGGTTTTCAACCTCGCTCACCGTTGTTGAAGAAACAGCACGTTCCACTTATTTTTTACGTATATAATACACAACAACCAATCAATAAGTATATCATATCTTTCTGTACACATTATTTCAGATGGATTTATCTCAAGACATTAGCAAACGACTATCACTTCCAGCCGACATGCAGATTCCAGAATCATTTTTGGCAAAACAGGCAGCAGCTTCTTCCTACGCCGTGGTGGAGGCACCGCTAACAAGAACTTCCAGAAGGCAAAGTCTCTCGGAAATTGGCTTTGGAAAGAGTGAAACATACATCAAGCTTGATAAATTGGGAGAGGTAAGTAAATATTGCATGCGTTATAATAGAATAGAATAATCAACACTTATGCATTTAATTAATTAAGTAATTAATTAACCAAGCTCATTTGCATAATTATAATTGCATTCCTTCATAGGGAACGTACGCAACTGTGTTCAAGGGAAAGTCACGCCGTAAGTACCCTTCCTTCAGTCAATGACCTTTAACTATTTGTAATACATAATGCCAAAATTACTCTGTTTTTTGCAGTTACTGAAAGTCTGGTAGCGTTGAAGGAGATTCGTCTTGAACACGAGGAAGGTGCACCATGCACAGCGATAAGGGAAGTGTCACTGCTAAAAGAATTACGTCACGCCAACATAGGTTTGTCAACCAACCAAGTCTATAATTATAATAATAAGAATCACACGCACCCTCCAGTTTGAATACAATTAATGTTGTTTAAAAAAAATACAGTGACTCTTCATGACATTATCCACACGGAGAAATCCCTGACTCTCGTGTTTGAGTATCTTGACCGGGATCTCAAGCAGTATATGGACGCTTGTGGTGGGGTTCTGAGCATTAACAATGTCAAGGTATTTGACACTTGGTCTAATTAATTAATTACGTAATTAATTAGTCAGTAAATAAATTAAAATATGGATATTATTTCCCAGCTATTTTTGTTTCAACTGCTCCGAGGCTTAGCTTACTGTCACCGGCGAAGAATTCTACATCGTGACCTGAAGCCTCAAAATTTATTGATTAATGATCGAGGAGAATTAAAGGTGATTTTTTTGTGTTTTTTAAAAATCCATCTCTTCCGTTTGCGTCATTTTGTCTGCCTGTGGTTTGATTTGTATGTAATCAATGCAAATAATATTGATTTCAGCTCGCTGATTTCGGTTTAGCACGTGCCAAATCCATTCCTACGAAGACTTATTCCAACGAAGTGGTAACTCTGTGGTACGTTACATGAGACACAAGGACAAACATCTGACTGTATGCACTAATTCGGTATTAATTATGTAGGTATCGACCACCGGATGTGCTTCTCGGGTCGACAGAATACTCTACGCCAATTGACATGTGGTAAAAATACATTGCATAATATAATACATGAAATTGCCAATTTTTTCTAAATGTGGGCTTCCACTTTATACATTTGTATAGGGGTGTTGGTTGCATATTCTGTGAAATGGCCAGCGGCAGACCCCTCTTTCCCGGTTCAACTGTTGAAGATCAATTAAAATTAATTTTCCGTACCCTTGGAACCCCAAATGAAGATACATGGCCAGGAATTTCAACGAATGATGATTTCAGATTCTACGACTTTGAACCTTGGCATCCAGAACCATTAGTCTCCAGAGCACCCAGGCTAGACGGAGATGGAATTGAACTTTTGTCAAAGTTTTTGAAGGTAATTATCGCATACATACATACATGTACGTACGCATAGTCAGCTTTAAAAAATAATTGATTAATCCTGATCACTTCACCAGTATGATGCGAGAAGCCGAGTCATAGCCCATGAAGGAATGCAATATCCTTTCCTCAGGAAATTATTCACTGCAACAATGCGGCTTCCTGACAGTAAGTTTGTTCAACACTATACGCACAACCTTCTTGGTTTGTAACCTTTTAACACTTTTTTTTACTCATCCTACTTTAGCTGCCAGCATATTCTCAATTTCCTGGATTCAACTCTCGAAGGACCCAGGAGCAAGATCTGGAATAAGCAATTCAAAATCCCATGACAGTCACGGAACAGATAAGAGACATAGCGTCATCCTTTAAATAGAAATTTCAATTCAACCAACCAATAGTAATCAATCCCACCTCCCTCCATCCAAAAATTTGTACTACGCAAATACTAAATACTCTTTCATACCCGGTTTTTAATTATCATGTCAACATTCGTACAATCTTCTCGCAGTGTGTGTATGTTGTTTAATGACAGATTTTCTACTGTTTCCCTTGTAATTCGACTCTACTAATAATCCTAATGATACAATTTATACTATATTATGATTTTTATATGGAACTCCAATCGAAAATGACATTTTGTTAGGTAATTCCCCAACAATTCCAGAACACTTATTGTTAGTTTATACAACTTAATCTATAGCTAGCCACCCCCACTCACTTCTACATACACTAAACGAAACAACGGCATAGAGTATTATCTTCAACCATTATGCCAAATTTTAGTGCATGCAGCTACCACCACGAATTATTTATAAGAAGTGTGTAGAAGAATGGACTGATATGTACCGGAGCAAATTATTGTGTTAGAAAAAAAAACATTTGAATACTCAAAGTTATCAAAACTGTTACTTACCTATTTCTGAGATCTGAGATTGCTCACTCATCACCCACACCACCCCCACCCATCCTTCTGGAAGGGTTATTCGAATTTTAATCCCCAAACCAAAACTACTCCATGTCGTCTTCTTCATTAAATTATTAGTAGTCTCCACTGTGTCAAAAATGAAAATATTCATAAAATACTGGAGATTGGATTCAGTGAGGTTATATACTAACTTAATTGTTGTCATTGTTGTCGTTGTTGTCGTCATCGTTGTCGTGCAGAGAAATAGACGTGTGTTATAATATTGTTGTTCTGCAAATATTTCCTCATGTCATACCTGCATGACGATGAATGTATTAGTTGTTTGTTGTGCATATTGGAACCTAACGGTGCTTCAATTCAAAGCACAAAAAAGATTATGAGGAGTGTAATATGTAGAAGAAATCTCGCATGTGATGAAATAGAAATATTTCCTATTTGTAATTAACTAATTGATTGTTGTTATACAAATTAAATACAAGAAGAAAGAAAGCAAGAAAGAAAGCAAGAAAGAAAGCAAGAGTGAATAGATTACGATGTTTTTGGAAAGTGGTGTCAAGACTGACTGACTGCTATAATAATAACATTCATTCACATTCTCACAGTACGGTTATTATTATAATAAAAATAATATACATACATATTTAAAATAATATGGTTTCTATACATCTGATTCCACAGTTTTGTATACTGTATAGAACATTTTTGTTAAAAACGACGACGTTATTATGTAAAAGTAGAGTTCCCAAAAAAAACCTCCATAATTATTGGACGAAATAAGCAATTACATGCAATATACATACAGATACGGCTGTGCTGTTAATTAACATTTCTCTGTACGGTGCAGTTGTGGTGGTGTTATATGTAGATCAAAGTATACATAATAATACAATACAGTTCATGGAGGGGGAGGAGGAGGACAGATAATAAAAACAAACACTTGTCAGCAATTATTATGTTATGATGATGATATGGGACACAGAGTTATCACATACATACGTATGTACGTATTAATGTTATATGTGCGTGAAATCAAAATAAAATGTTTCAAAAAACGTATCCGGGGTAGTTTCACGTTTTAGAAAACGAAATATTATGTTATTAGATGATTAGAAGATTGAAAATGAGGAGATGAGATGTTGTTTCTATTCGATCCATGATGATTTAATTTGAAATAATAAATTAATTAACCCGTTTGCTCAATTGATTTGTTTACGTAAGTATTTATTTATTTTCGTCTGAAAATCTTCAATTTGTTGTATTTTCTATATTTTTTAACAACAAAACAACTAAAAGCTAGCGGAGTACATTGCAGCAGAGATTCTTCTTTGATCATGATAATGTGGTCAACAATGATAATAGGATAAAATAGGCGAATATAATAATAAAATGTAATTAAATAGGAAATGCCCATCACCAAAAACTTCACATTTAAGGCAACCATTCAGCCTCATTCTCCTGAACTTTGGCCTTGTCCAAGAGTTCATTTAGGGATTTGATGGGTGCTGTTTTTTTGTCTTCTTTGTCGGCAAAGCTCTCAACAATGTCACCTGTCACATCGGACGCTTTGGAAATTCCGGATCCAATAACCTCTCCCGCTTTGTCAAACCCATCTCCAACTGCTTGCCCAACCTTTAAGAAATGCAAAATAGAAAGGTGCACTTTTACCAACACACAAAAACCCACACATATAGCAATAAACGAAGAAGACGGACATGTAAAACTGTGAAGCTCAACCCGCAAAAAATTCATGTAGCAGAAAAAAGATATGTTTGTGTTTTGCAATAAATTTTTGCAAATGTGCATATCCCCAAAAGAATGACTTTTTTGTGCATTCTAAAGAGTCTCAAATGGAGGCTTATTAATTAATTAATGGAGCAGTGTTGAGCATCAAAGTCCTGGGATTATGTCAGAAGTCGTCTTATAAATATCGTATACCTTTTTCACGACACCACCAATGTTCTGTGCGGAGAACGTCTTGTCGTCAATTTTAACATTTAAGCTCGAGTCTTCCTTTGTGCGGCAGGTAGCTTGGTCCTATGAAAGCAATAATTAAAGATGTTAATCATTGACAGTTGCAGTTTGATAAGTGTAGGCGGATCTCACCACAACGCTAAAATCATCGGGATCCACTCCTTCCTCTTCCAATTTTTGACGGACCTGTAAAATAATATAAAAGTAATCAATCCATGCATCTTGTGTTTGCAATTGTTAGCATTCTTATAACCTAGTAAGTAGTTTAAAAAATGACCTGATTAATAACTGCTTTGTCCAAAGTAGGTTTTCTGGACAAAATTGTGGCACTCTTTGTATGTCCAAACAAGATCTTTTGACAAGTGAATATTCCAGCATAGCTGTCATAGTCGGTCATGAAAACGAGGAAGTCCGCTTCACCAGCAATATCTGCAAACATAGATAGATAAATGGGTATAGATAAGTTTTCATAGTGATATTAACGACAGGAAAGATCGCATACAATAAAGACTTGAATTAATGAAGTAGCACATGACGACAACAAAACAAACAATCCTTAAAATTGAATTTCATCCCTGCATGATAATAAATGGGAAGAAGAAGAAGCAAAAGATATCCCTTATTATTCTCTTTCCTTTGTCATTTGTTATGTTAGAGCGAATTAATGTCGTTCATTCAGCTAAGAGATTATTATTTATTTTATAATATGAATACAAAAGCTAGGACGATTTAAGTGCATAACGGTTGTTTGGTTCAGAAAAATATTGAGGTTATGTGATGATATTATACCACCATGCAATTTTATTGCTCAGCAAGTACATCACGCTAAGCAAACTTCTTTGACGACACAACATTTAATGTCGTCTATTTCGACAATTTGCACAATTACTTAACAACAGAAGAAGGTTTACAACTTCCCTCAGATGAAACCATTGTCATGGTCATTGAATAGAAAAAAGTCATGATTTGAAAATAAAGATTTAAAACTTACTCAAAGGAAATCTCACTCGCATTCGTGCTGATCTATCATTATCCGGAATTGTTAAGACACCCGTGTACCTGAAAATCAGATGCATTAATTTTATTTTTTTGCAAATCATGTAATCCGCACAGAAAAGTCTGCACAATTTTTTGCAAGTTTTTTAATTTTGCAGAGTAGATTATTATTACTCACGTATAAATGTGATCCACACCGATCGTGTCCAGTAGAAAATGTTGACGAGTCTGAACCAATCTCAGTTTCCCATCCGTGCCTTGTGTGAAATTGTACTTCATGCATGAACTCGATGTAGCAAACTTTTGGATGACGTACCATTCCCCAAGGAACTAAAATAATGAAATGATGCATAAGTTCATATCATATCAATAATCAACAAAATGGTTGTGATGTTGTTTGCACAAAAGATGGTAGGAATCCAATTCGCCATCTTTAAGAACATTATTGCAGCAAATATTCTGCACTAAAGCAAGTATATAGCATCGTCATTTGCATTATCACGACATAATTAACTATCTCTATCAAGGCATGCAAACTCCTATTATATCACCGCATAAAACTGTAACACTATTAAAATGGTGCACTTTACTTTTACATTTGCATGCATGCATTCTCAAATTGCAAACTTATTATTATTACCCATGACTTTCATTTCTCTTATTGTTTTTTACACATTGGATAGCTTGGGATTTCTTGATTTTTTAAAATGTTGCATTTAGTACATACAATAACATGAAGCTATATATCATTCTTCCATTTCGTGTACTTCCCGAATAAATATATCATTCCAAGAAAACTTTACAAAAATAAAAAGAGCGTAAATACCTTATCCATGTTAAAGTCTTTCAAGGGTTCCACTCTGGGACAAGAACCCAAGCCCATGGTGTGAGCATCCGAATACACAAACAGGCCCAGCACCACGGTACACACCAAACTCAACAATTCCAAGCGATTCATTTTCGATTCTGCGAGAAAATACACAAATAAACAAAACTTGTGTGTAATAATAAAACTGCGGACGCTAATGAAATCACGTAGACTTGAAATGAAACTAACTGGACAATAAGAGAAGAGGAATGTGAAACAAAAAAATACGTAAGGAATCGAATCGAATTTAGCTCAAGGACTTGTTTTAAGATTGAAGATCCAAGTTCAAGACATAGAAGAGAGGGTACTTATTTTGGACCTGAACCTGAACTTGCCACCACGAACTGAACTCACCTTGGATAATAATTATGTATGTATGCAACGTAACGGGACGACTGTCTGGAGAAGAATAAGTGATGAAGCACTTTGTTGAAGGGTATTTAACAGCGTTCAGATTTTGAGAAGTTTTATCCACTAGTCTAGCTTATTATACATACATAGCTCCCTCCTTCTTAATGCATAGATAATATTATCCTCTCCTATTTATTTATTACACTCTTCTCTTCTGCGATGAGTGACTGATCTCAAATTCGTCCACTTACAGAATTACTATGCATATAGCTTATTCGTTGTTGGTTTCATTTATTTGTGAGGCTTCACTTCACCATCATTAAAGGTTTATACATATCTGTACAACCAGAGTCTCATATTATTATTCTGCATGAATGCATAGTACATATTCATTCGTCAGTAATACTTTTTACGTGGTTGTTCATATCCTTTGCTGCTGCTGAAGATTGTTGTGTTTGGTGGACATGAATAAAAAGGGTTGATTCGTCATCATCATCCTTTCCTGCCTAACATGAAAGAGTACAGTAATCATTATTTCCCCTGTGATGCTAGTAAAATAAAATAGAATAAGTTCATTCTTTTAAGGGGAGACTGCGATGGTTGCATGATTTGATTTTGGTGTAGTGTATGTATATGAATCTCAAAATACAACGCCGCAGTTTGTTTTTAGTTGTTTGTGGTCACTGCCAACCAACCAATTGTTCCTTTCTTGCCCGCAGTCAGTCACACACAAAATATACTTCGAATTCGACTATTAGACTATATGAGCATTATTTTTGAGTTCAATAATCAAAAAGTTAAAAGTATGAATCATCAACATTAGTTCATTCGTCTTAGCAAGAATCAAGTATACTCAATCAAACCACTTGACTTGACTGAGACATCTCAATCAATTGATGTACCGCAACCCATCTCATATTATGATGACTCTTATAATGTGGAGTGAAGTCAAAAGCAAACAGTCATCATTCTAACCCTTTGAAATTCTAGTTTGCGAATATTATTTAACTTATTGTTAAATAAGAGAGGCCCAATCTATCTTTACTTTACCCCAAAACAGCACAATGTCATAATAATAATCTAACAATAAGTGGTCCTGTTTGTTGCGGCGTTGACCACAAACCTAATAATGGACAAACGGACTACTGGTGGATGAGTCATGATTCGCAGGGAGTGACTAATATGTCAACATGATACATGTTCATTCCGGGTAAAACAGAAGCATTGATTAATTTTAATTTGAAATTTTAGCAACAGCTCCAATAAAATAAATACAACATGACGACGGGTCTCATTCTGACTCAGCTTGGCTTGATTTAGTTCCAGAACTAATAAGCTCTCATTATTTCCGAGTGCTTGACAACGAGAAGATTAATTTTATACTTTACCCAGTATTTGACTTGACTTTACTAACTCAAAAGGTCACCAAAGGTTTCAGATGCTATTCATGATAAATCAGATTAAACACATGCATGACAAATTATGCGTGTCTTGTTGTGCAATTCAGAGATTACTTTACTTACTTACCTAATGTCTGTATGATTGTGCATTTGACTGCGGTTAAAAAATATAGGGTAATCGGATCGGACAAACGGAATACTATGTATAATTCTCATCTGCAAAATAAAACCTCAAATGTGAACGGTGGCAAGTATAGCGGAAATAAGAGCTGTGCTGTTATAATTGATAAGAATGTCGATTTTCTTATGTCATTGTATCTTGACGGGATAAGTTCATTTCTACAATTGTAATGTTAAGCAAGAAAAATAATAATAATATTTATGTTTGTTTTTTTTCTACTTTTTACGTGCATATAGCTACTAGATTTCAGGCTTCAATACGCATAAACATTTTATAAAACTTGCTGATTGAGAATTATTCAACACGCAATACAACTAGAAATCCGTGCATAATATTCATTGCATAATTGATCTGTATTACATCTAACACGGAATAAAATGAGATTACTTGTATACTTTATACAAGCTTGTTTATACCGACACTGCACATAATAAGGTAGTACGCTCGATCAAGCAATTGTTAATGCTCCATTAATTATTATATTAAAGTGTAACATTAACACGTATACCATTGCAACAATGAGTGCTCGTCGATGGTCTTTATCACATTAGGATTCAGACATTAATAGTAAAATGATAATTGTTGAATACAAGGTTAGTCAGAACGGAATATCACTGAATATTCTGTTACTGGACTGGTTGGCTGGTACTGTGAATGAATCATTGTCGACTCCTTAATTGCTTCCAGTTTCATTATTTCGGATAAAAATCACGAACTTTAGTCATCCCATCTCATCTCCCATTATATTACCCGTGCACAAAATCGAGAAATGGTCCAAATTTTTTTAGGTAGATTCTCATTAATACATGAATTGCACTGCTGACGAGTTTTTTGGATATTATTCATCGTATTCCAAATCAAAGTTATACCTAAAGTACAAAGAAATTTCAGCAGAATTGTTTGAATAGAGACCATTTGACCATTTCTCGGTAAAGTTATTATTAAATTTTTTGCATAGCATGAATGTAAACGGTTTGCTCATTAAATTTGGATTATCATGAACAAAAAGTGCCCAAATACAAATATTGTTTTACATTGTCAAAGAGAAAATTAATAATTCTGAGAATTTTGTCAAAAAAAGGTCCAGCCCATTTTAATGAAGACTTGAATAACCTAAAAACAAAATTGCAAGTGCTCTGACAGTACTCAAATGAGACTCGCATTATTTATTGCGAAGAATTTGCAAATGTGAGATATGTCACCAGTGCATACGCATCGAGCATGTGGCTACGCATAATACTGGACATATTATTTTCAATTTGTGTTATTTGAGGTTATCATGAAATAAATTTACCATATTGTCCTGATTATGGATGATATAATAGCGTATCTAAAACACACTCAATAATCAAATCAATCACTGTACTGGCCTCTACCTCATGTATCACAATAGTCTCATCCTCCATAAATATGTACATGGAAAGTTGACAGTGACAATGAATGTATATATTGTTGTGACGCAGGTTGTTCATAGACAATTGTATTTTTTGCAACACTGAGCAATTTTGTAATAAAGGGTTTGCAGTGGTATTACTGGAAGTAGTAGATCCGTGACAGGAAGTGGTCAGAAACAAGACAACGAAAACGAAGGACACAATTAGGTGTATAGTTGCCAACGTTTTATGGAACTTGTTTAAATTGGAAATATGCTTTTGTTAATATTGACACTATATTTCGCAGAAATTTGTACTATTTTTTGATACACCAGCCAGTTTTGAAAATGATTCATTATAAGAAATTTGATTAAACGATAATTTTTATTATAGGTAGATTTTTGTATACAGAGTAGAGAAGCTATTTATAATTGGCTGGGTTCTGCATGGAATTGTACAAAATTCTGAAAATTGGACACAAGCACTTATTAGTTATCTTAGCCTTAATTTCTCTCATACCCATTTTGCGTGGTGATGTAAATGATGCGAAGTTAAAGTAGTTGAAACATGGTTGATGCTACATATTGCGATATTTATCTAGATGATGGTGAAATAGTGGTACACCCTTTCTTCCCACCTCCATTCAAGTGATCCACTGAATTAGGATGCTTAAAATCCTATATACATAATTCATCACATTTTCTGTGGTGCTTCTCGGTATTGGATTATCTTTTACTTAATAGTTTTGTAGTTTAAAATTGCAACTCTTTCCAGCCCGTTTTAAGTCGAGAAACCGGTAGTCCCCTTAAAGTACCAAGCCGGCAACAACGACAAAGTCCCAAAGTATCAACCGGTGGAAAGATTAAAGCCATGGCATAATATGAAACCCTACCAAAAGAGTGAGTGGTTGGTTATTATTATTATAATGATATTATGACCATTTACAATTCATGTATGATAATTGATATTGTTTGTCTTGCCACAAAACACAAATTTTAGTTTTGCGGACACAATGGAAATTAGGGTTTGCATTTACATACAAATAATATCATTTAATTGCTTGACTGAATGGGACTTGTCATTACAATGATAAGATGATAAAGATAAGCAATACATTCATTGTTTCATTTTATGGTTATGCATCCGATATTAATATTTTGTCCAGGTGCAAGTCGGTCCGCCTATTTATCTCAAGGAAATCGAGTGTAATTAATAAAATAGCAATGAGCTCTCTTTTTCTTGTGAGTATTTATACTTGCATAACATTGATCCTTATTACTGGAATGTTTAGCAGAAATTGTTTAGCTGCAAATCAGCGGGTAAGCAAAGATCACAATACATACAGATAATAATCTCCCTGTTTAGCATTTCACTATTTCACTATTTTACAATAGAGATAAATTAAAATATAGTATATATTATAATAATCTAACAATGCCTCGTGCATTTATATATCTAATATTGTGTTATTCGTTGATCTACCAAATAAGCAATACTTGCGATTACTCCATTATAAGCGCATGCATTAAATTTGTTGCCACTTTTTGTAATCTTCAGACCCAAGAAACACATTACAAGGCTGCAGTGGTTGAGTATCAGCCAGAAGGGACGCCATGGGAGAATACTGGGCCGGAAATCATTTCAACAAATCTCGCCAACTATTTGAATTACATTGGAAATGCATCTGCCAATGTTAGTTAAATATATAATTAATTATTTCATAATGAAATTGTTAATATTTGAAATATGTTGTAGGATGCAGACATCATAGTTTTCCCTGAATATGGTCTCACTACCCTGGGCATTCCAAGGGACCGTGATGCCGCAAAACCGTTCTTGCTCTGGGTGCCGGAAGTTGGGAGAAACCCTTGCGATGAGCAGATGGGATCATCCGCTACACAAATTTTGTCCTGCGCGGCCAAGGCCTTCAACATTTATGTGGTGGTTAATCTTGGAGAAATTCGGAATTGTACAGGAGACCCTGGTTGTCCATCGGAGGATAACGTATTTCAGTTCAATACCAATGTTGCCTTTGACCGCAGCGGAAACATTGTGGCGAAGTACGATTTAATAAAATAATATGGTTGTACTACACGGAGTATTAATTATACTGCATATTAATGCACAGGTACGAAAAGGCAAATCTATATTTTGAAGACCAATTCAACAAACCATTTCCTGTGCAATTGAGTACATTTGAAACCGACTTTGGAGTAAAATTTGGGCTCTTTACCTGCTTCGATATCATTTTCTACGACCCAGCCGCGGCTTTGGTGGAACAGGGAATTACACATTACATTTTTCCAACTGCTTGGGTGGATGAATTGCCATTTTTGACTGGTGAGTATGTTCAGTTTAAGAAACATGAATATTTATTATTATTAGTGTTTGTGCGGAGGTAAAGTTTTGTTATATTGTAATTGCCTAGCTATCCAAGCCCAAGCTTCCTGGGCACATGGCGCCAATGCAAACCTTTTGGCATCCGGTTACCACCAACCACTTGGAGGACAACTGGGTAGTGGAATTTACTCTGGAGTGAATGGCGCCGTGGTCTATACTTTCGATTCTGACTCTGGATCAGTCATGCTCATAGCAGAGTTGCCAATAGTTGTACCAGCAGCATTGAAGTTACCCTATGACAATCCTTCTCCTACCCTTCATAAGTCCACCTCTAACGTTGCTGCTTATCATTCCTTCCTCCGAGAAGATTTGCAAAACTATACCACCTCCATCCTCAACTTTGCCTTAGATCAAGAAGTAATCTGCACTGAGAACGGGTTTTGCTGTCAAGTTCATTACACCATGGTCAACGAGTCGGGTCCAATTTCTTTAGAAAATTACAGACTCATCGCTTTCAATGGGACGCGAACGGTGGCAGCAAAGACGGCCACATATGATTGGCAAGTTTGCGCTGTTGTGCGATGTCTCAATTATACTTTGGAGTCATGTTCAGAAAATGATAAAGAGTCGTCACAAATTCAGTTGCCAAATTTTGCAAGGTTTGAGCTCCAATCGGCTTTTGACGTTAAACAAGGGACCAAATTTCTACCAACCTTTAATACGCTGGACGTTCGTTTTGATTTAATCTCGCCCAGCTTATTTTCAATCGAGTACAGATATGATGAGAGTTCAGCAGCAGATGGCGTTATGCAAATGTCGTCCAATTTACTGGGTGGAATACCAATTAAAAGTGTAGCATTTATAAATAAGTTATTTGAGACTGATGAATGAGTCATTATCATTAGTGTTGACGAAATAAAAAGCATTTATGAAGCACAAGACTTAAAGTATCGAGTTGCGCTGTATATACATAGGCATTTGTCTTGAATGCAAAAAATTGGCAAGTGTGAATTTTCTTCACCAAAAAAAAGCAAGCACTCCTCTACCTGACCACACTCCCCATTAATTATCATTTCAATTACTGACCTTCTCCGGTACAAAACTATTATTGTATTGGAAGGGTCTAAGCTAAGCTAAATCCATTGTATTAATAATTAAATTACACAGAATGGCGATCAGAATATAAGAATGGGTAGTATGATTATAGTTGCGGCACACAACTCCTCCAGACCACTACTGCAGCTTGAATTTTAGAAAATAAAAAATCGAAATCCAAAATCAGCTCGTTGATATAATAACATATATATGTATTGAGATTGTCCGCAAGGAATTGAGTGCAGAGTGGAACTAATTAAGAAAATTTTGACTCTTCTGAATTTCATTCAGCATCATCAACTTTAGTTTGATTTGCATTTTGCATTCTTCCTCATAAACTGAATAACCTTAAATGCAGTTTGTGGAGTACTTTAGTTTCAAGTTTCAACATGGAAATATAGAAGGTATGCAAAGAACCAATTAGTACCAATCTCCTGAAATATGTATATTTTGTATACCTGTTTCTTTCTGGTCATCCACACTGAATAAGCTTGGATATGAATTGAGTTGAGACGTTGCTATACTATTAAACAGAAAATAATGAACTGGATATAAAGTATGCCTTTGTTTCAGTCTTCTATGCATGGTGTACTTTGTCAGAAGTTTATGCTTCGAAATCATTTTATTTTAATATACTTATTTATTTCATTAATTAGTTCAACTATCACGGTGTGCATTCATAATTAATTTTATATTAATATTACTACACCAGCCTATTTTATTAAGCCGAGCACAACTTGTGCATCCATTAAATTTAAACCCATGTATCATTCCAGAGCAACTTAAAATTTAATCCAATCCAGGATGATAAAGCGCAATAAATAAATACCAAGTTGAGTATAGATAGATAAACACAAATATAAATCTGTATATTTCGGCAGAATTATTATTTGTGTGTCATTTATTTACTTAGGCCCAACTTAAATTTAACCCTGTTGTATCAAACCTACAAAAAACCACAAATAAACATTTAATCTAAAATATAATTCATCCAACGAATACATAATGATGATACGATGAATAATATATTATGCATCCCCCCAACCCCACTGCATGCATAACGCTTAAAAATGACGAAGAATGGAAATAGAGAGAGAGTGTCATTTGGCTTTGGTGGTGGTTAACTAACTTAAAATCAACCACCATCACTAACTAACTAACTAAATAACATAATGTTATGTTCATAGAATTACCTTGCATAATAAAAATACGCAGCCAACCAGACACACAGCAGCTGCTGCTTTACTTCATTATTTATTTCTTGTCATCATCATCGCAAATTAATCTCCGCGTGGTTTGGCTTGCTTTGATCGCATTTGGGTTTTTTGTCCCACACCCTCTGTGCATTGTACGTGGTCCATTGTGGTGTGTGTGGGTGGATGGGTTGGGTAACCCCCACTATGGGGCGACCACAGAGTTACACCCCTCTCCTTCAAGAGGAAGAGGAGGAGGAAGAAGGGGAACGTCAATCCTCCTACTCCTGTCCCCACCAACAAAGCATTTTGGATGGAGAGGGACGCTTAGAAGGTTTCACTCGGGCCCCCTTTTTTCGACACATTGTATTCCTTCTACTCAACATTCTTACTTTAGGACTGCCAAGGGCCATTTTAGGCTCACTTAAGCCACGCCTACTACTCGCTCTTAGTGCGAGAAAAGTCCCACTTTCCAAGGCGGATAGGGTGCTTCTCACAAGATTTGTACAAACGGTAAGTGTATCAAAATGTGAAACTATTGATGATATGGTCATATATTGAAAATGATCTTTCTGTAGGACCAAGTCGAATCGGAAGTGATTTGTCTAATTAGAACCACCCCTTCAAATCTGATCTCCTCACATGATACGCTTTCTTCTGGTACTACTACTGTCCCTTTATACCGACCCTCGTCACCACTAGAAGTGTCCTCTCTTCTTAAACACCAAGATTCCAAAACGCATCTTCTCCAATCTCCACCCTTGCATCGTTTCTTTATCTATCGTCACCACAAATGGGTCTGGAATGAGAATGATGGAGGACGATTTATCCGCTTAAGTGGTCTTGGTGGGGAAGAAGGGTCATCATCATCTCTAACATGCTCACAACTCTTGAACGATTATTCCGAAGGTTGCCTCGACTCTGAGAGAACAGCGGGGTATATTTAATAAACAGGGCTGTAATTTGTTTTTAAGTAAGACCTAATGACCTTTAACCCTTATCATTCAGACTGTGCTTACACGGCCCGAACTGCATGGAGGTGGAGGTCAAAGGTTATTTTGCTCTCCTAGTCGAAGAAGTTCTCAACCCGTTCTACATCTTCCAACTTTTTTCTGTGCTTTTATGGTGTCTAGACGATTACGTTTACTACGCTTCGTGTGTCCTCGTCATCTCTGCACTGTCAATCGGTGTCGCTCTAGTGGAGACACGACGTCAAGCGGAAATGTTGAGGAATATGGCATCCTGCTCAGAAGTTGGGGAGGTCTGGATCAAAAGGAGGGGATCCATTTCATCCACCTCCTCTAACACAGACTATATTGTGACTGTTCCGAGTCGTGACCTTATTCCTGGGGACATTCTCATAATTCCCAGGCAAGGTTGTATCCTCCCTTGTGACGCTGTCCTCACAGAGGGAAGTTGTCTAGTCAATGAGTCCATGCTTACTGGAGAATCCACTCCGGTCCAGGTGAATAAGAGAGATATGAGAAAGCATAACGGGTATTTTATCTCATAATTCTCTTGAATTTATGCTAGAAAACTGCAATTATTCCCTCACCTGATGCCTATCACGAAGAAAAACATCGCCGTCATACCCTCTTCGGGGGAACTGAAGTCCTGCAAACCCGCTACTATCCGGGCGCCTCTGTCACTGCCGTGGTCGTCAAAACAGGGTTCAATACTGCCAAGGGAGAATTGATCCACTCTATTTTATTCCCAAAACCCTTAGATTTTCAATTTTATGCAGATGCATTAAAGTTCGTGGGGGTTTTATTCGCTCTTGCCTCTGTCGGGATGGTGTATTGTGTTTTCATCTATTTGCAGAGGGGGGTAGGAAAATCATAATAATTTAGTACATACACATTAACTAACTATTTAATACCCCTCTCTCGCTTTCTATTTTCAGACCTCTTGGACCATTACCCTCCTTCGTGTACTGGATATTCTTACAATCGTTGTCCCACCAGCTCTCCCAGCAGCTATGACTGTGGGCACTGTATACGCTCAAGCGAGGTTGAAAAGTTCCTCCATATTCTGCACATCCCCACCCCGCATCAACTTTTGTGGCAAGTTAGGTCTCATCTGTTTTGATAAGACAGGGACCTTAACGGAGGAAGGACTGGATTTGTGGGGTGTGGTCCCTGTCTCAGAGGAGAGCCAATCCCCAACTTTTCTTGAACCAATACATGACCCAGGAGCCCAACTTGATGAAAATTCTCCCCTTCTTCACGCCATGGCTTCTTGTCATTCCCTTACTCATATTCATGGGAGACTGGTTGGGGACCCATTAGATCTCAAAATGTTTGGGGGGACAGGATGGGAATTGGAGGAACCTATGCCTAGGTAACAACGGTTCTTAACAGTGTCATAACTTAATATTATTACTTCGAATTAATGCTTTCTATACCCTTAAATTAGCGGTCTTGAGGAAACCTCCAAATTCGATATGCTCACTCCCACCGTTGTAAAAAGCTCACACACCGAACTTGGAATCTTACGCGAGTTAGAATTCACCCCGGCTCTTCAACGCATGTCCGTGATCATCAAATCTCTCTCACGTCCCTCAGAAATGATTCTCTACTGCAAAGGGGCTCCTGAACAGATCAGATCCCTCTGCACTCCTTCCTCCATCCCACAAAATTATGATGCCATCCTGGACTCTTACACGGTCAAGGGTTACAGAGTCCTTAGTCTGGGACAGAAACCACTCTCCTTAAAGTGGCATCAACTTCAAAGGGCACACCGTTCCGGGTTAGAGCAAGGTTTAATCTTTGTCGGTTTCCTAATTATGCAGAACTCTGTAAAAGAGGCAAGCGTTGGAGTCATTCGCGAATTGAATTCTGCCGCGTTGCGCTCCGTTATGGTTACGGGGGACAATCTTCTCACTGCGTTGAGTGTGGCCAGAGAATGTGGAATTGTGGGAAACGGTCAGAGAGTAATTCTGCTGGAGTTGGGGGAAGATGAGAATGTGACCTTTAGAGAGGAGGATGGAGGACGAGGAAATAAGAGGCAATTTAGTACTGAGGAAGAGAGAGAGGAGGAGGAGGGCAGACGGGAAGACGTGAGGGTGTGGTTGGAGAAGGAGGAGATGGACTTCAACTATGTTTTCGCTATGAGTGGACCCATATGGAATGTTTTGACGCAAGACGAAAGTGGAGGAGACGTCTTGGACAAGATTGTAGCTAAGGGGGCCGTCTATGCAAGAATGAGTCCGGAAAATAAGAGTCATCTGGTAGAACGCTTACAAGGGATTGGATACGTGGTGAGAAAGAAATTATATAAGAAGTTATATGTCTTAAACCCGTAAACATTAAATAATAATTCCGTGTAGGTCGGAATGTGCGGTGATGGGGCAAATGACTGTTCCGCCCTGAAAACAGCACACGTGGGTATCTCTCTCTCCGAAGCAGAGGCATCTGTAGCGGCTCCCTTTACCTCAAAAGTTCCAGACATTTCATGTGTCCCTAAATTAATAAGAGAAGGTCGATGTGCCCTTGTCACATCGTTCGGAATTTTTAAATACATGGCACTCTATTCCCTCGTTCAGTTCTCGTCGGTTCTCATCTTATACACGGTTAGTATTAATGATGCCCTTTAACAAGGTTAAGGAAGCAATGACATGACCTTTATATAATTTTTCTTACAGCACAAAACTAACCTCGCTGATACACAATTTCTCTGGGTTGATCTTGCTATAACCACATCCATCGCCATAGTCATGGGAAGGACACAACCCGCCCGTCGACTCGTACCTCAAAGGCCATCTGCCAGTTTGGTCTCTGTGAGAAATGTGTTCTCCATTCTGGTACAAGTTTTACTTGCAACATCCATTCAGGTCAGTAGGGATTTTTATTGTCCCAGTACTCTTAACTCCGGTAAACTTTAATTTAATCTATTACCTTTTCTTTGAAGGTGGGAGCAATTCAACTCCTCTCGAAACAAAGCTGGTTCCACCCCGTCTCCCCATCCACACCCGACCAACTGATTTTCCTCTGTTGGGAAACCACCACTATTTTTTCTGTGTCTGCCTTCCAGTACCTGATTCTGGCCGTGGTTTTCTCCAAGGGGCTCCCGTTTAGGAAACCTTTTTATACCAATGGTACCTACCCAACTTATTCCAAAATCATGACTTATTTCTTCCCTCTTTATTTCCAGGAGCCTTCGTCTTCATAATCGTCCTTTTAACTGCAGCCACCCTTGTTCTCGCAGCTCATCCACCTCCCTTCCTGGCATATTTTTTCCATCTAATGCCCCTAGGAGAACCAGGTTCTGACCAGTTTCGTGTCATCATTCTCGCCCTTCCTGTAGGAAATCTACTACTCTCCTTGTTACTGGAGGTATGTAATTTACCTACCCCCTCATCTTTCCCTTAAAATTGATAATGTATTCATATTTTCAGAGTGATTGGGCCCAACTCGGAGTAAAACGATGTCGTCGCACCCTCTTTGGCAAGAAGAGTTACTCCACACAAAAGAAAGCCTACAAACAGATTTTAGCCGATTTAGAGAAAGATCGCAGTTGGCCACCCACGACGATCCCCACCAACTCCTACTGATTTTCATAACAATGAGAGTACACAATACTCAAACACGTAGTCCGGTAGAATACAAAGTAGAAGAATTAAGAATAATGAAGAAAAACTATGATGATATGATAAAGATGATGACGAGCATTATGCTGTTAAAAACTAGACTTATTTTTGTACCTCTTTAACTTTATTAACATTATTAGTCAATGATGAGTCTGAAATTAATAAACAATTATTTATGACACTAATTAATTAATTAATTACTTAATAAATTCATAATCCATATAATTCTGATAGTGTTCTACATATCAGAGTGCCCCTGCGGGGAGAGGGAATCCCAACTGCTCAGATTTCACTAGCAGCTGTCCTATCTCCTGTCACCTCACCTCATTAAAAAATCCCCCTTCCCCCCTCTTCTCCTCTGGTATGGTGTACTGAGTGGGCCTGGTGTGGTGAGTGGGTGTGGTCCATTCTGTTTCATTGGTTTGGTTGAGTTAAGTTGGTTGGTTCGGACTTGGGAGATGATGGACTATTTGTCCAAGTGCTGCTGCTAAAGTTTTGTTGCTGGGTCAAGAAAACCTCGTCGTACCTGGATTAATTACGTGTACCCCTTCCTTGGTCCCTTACTTCTAGTCTATTGTTTTCATGATGAGTGGGTGCAACAACCACGCCTCTGCAGTCGCAGTACAGCCTAAACGTCGTGGGGGAGGGGGTGGTGGTGGTGGGAGTAGTTCTCATAATCCCGCCGATCTGTCCAGCTTCTTTAAGTGTCCCATCTGCTTTGATTATGTAAGTCACTCAAGCGCGGACAGATTAGGCTGAGACGGTTAAAGTAGCCTCTACTCTAAATCAGATCCTCTGCGTCAGGGATAGTCCTCACTGTATTGCTCAAAGTGTTAACATGAGGCCTTATCTGACTAACTCGGAAATATTAGTTAGTCAGATAAGGATATTGGTGCAGCAATGCAGTATCGACTGTCCCTCATACAGAAGGGGTGTTCCGCTATTTAACTGTCAAGTCTTATTAGTAATGTCTTTAGTATATATTTCGTATTTCTTGTTTATTAATCAATCTGCTATGCGTGTTTATTTACAGGTGCTACCACCAATCTACCAATGTCAAGGGGGTCATCTTGTCTGTGCCCTGTGTCTCCCGAAGCTTTCCTGCTGTCCTTCATGTCGTTTACCATTAGGTATCAAATATTCAAATAATAATTTAAGTTGTAGTAATTAATTAACTTTTGGTGTACCTTCTTGAAGGTGGAAATATCCGCAACTTGGCGATGGAAAAGGTTGCCTCAACCGTTTTCTTTCCTTGTAAATACGCATGTAATGGTTGTACTGCTGTCCACCTTCATCCAGATAAAGGAGAACATGAAGAAAAACTATGCGAATATCGACCGTATGTGTGTCCCTGTCCTGGAGCATCGTGCAAATGGAGTGGGTCACTTGAAGGAGTTATGCCACATTTGCTTCTCAATCATAAGTCCATCACCACTCTTCAAGGTGATTCATTACGTCTAATATATTAATATCTTAAATCTAATTAAACTCCCTTCTATAGGAGAGGACATCGTCTTCCTCGCTACTGACATAAATCTCCCCGGTGCGGTAGACTGGGTAATGATGCAATCTTGTTTTGGCCACCATTTTATGCTCGTCCTAGAAAAGCAAGAGCGGGCTGATGGACACACCGGTTTCTATGCAATCGTCCAACTTATCGGGAGTCGAAAACAGGCTGATAAATTCGTCTATCGCCTCGAACTTAATGGAGCCCGACGCCGCATGACATGGGAATCAACACCCCGTTCCATTCATGAAGGTATTATTAATTTATTTAGTTTGAAAACAAATCATTCTTGTTTTTCATATTTTTCATTCACTAATGTTCATTATTTCCATATGAAGGAATTGCTTCCGCCATTGTCAACTCGGAATGTCTCGTTTTCGATTCTGGCGTAGGCTCTCATTTCTCTGAGAATGGGAATCTTGGAATTAACGTCACTATATCCATGGTACGATCCTAAAATCTCAACCTTTAACACATAAATCTAAATAATCACATTTTTCTTTATTGTTTGCAGTTGACCAAGCTAAAGAAACAATCTTCCTTTTTGACGGAGCCACCCCTCTCGCACTCCTCTTCTTCTATGGACTAATATTATTAGTCTAATAAACCGAGAAGAATAAAAGCGAATACAAACTCCCACCCAGAAAGACTTTCTTCAATTTATCGTAACTCCTCATCCCAAGTCAATCCTGTGATTCAAGCATTTCATTTCTAACTGCAGAATTTGCTCCTCTCAAATGGGGGAACCAATATGCAATTAGTTGCAATGCGAATAAGAAAATATATTGTTTGTATGATTTCATTCCTTTTTTTTTTTAAATAGCTCAGAAAAGGATAAGAAAATATATTGTTTGTATGATTTCATTCCTTTTTTTGAAAAATAGCTCAGAAAAGGATCTATTTTTATAAATTGATTTTGAGTTTAGCCAAAATTGCATGTTTCTGTTTGAAACAAATTCTCTATCTACCTTCTACTAAAAATCAGGAAATAAATACGATTTTTCATTGTTTATAATAGGAACTGCATACAATTCAGACGGTAATTAGTTGAAAATAGAATATTTATTGTTCATTTGGAATTTAATGGGTATTTTAATATTTTTTTGTTTTTTTGAATACTTTATGTAATACAGAATATAGAAGCTAACTTAATTTAGGAAATAAATATAATTATATTGCAGAATACAAGAAATAAATATGAGAAGAAATAATGAAAAATATGAATTAGCATGGCACTTGTGACTTTATTATCATTTTATTCTTGATTGATGAGCAATTAAGCATTGCATTATAGTACACTTTTAGACAACTTTTTCTAATAGTTGAGGATTGACGAGTCATGGAGTCATCATCATCATAATTCACAACAATAGCAATAATGCAGTCATTTCAATTCAGTAGTCCTCCTCTTGTGTGCAGGTGTCTTATGATTGTTTTGTTGTCATCCCTTATTTCCTCTTAATAATTCATAGGTACATAAGTCAAGCAGGCAGGCAGGGGATTAAGATTAAGGATGATTAAAGATTAAGTAGTTGGAGTGTGTCACCTGTCACCTCAGACACAACAAGAAGAAGAAGACAACATAAGGGACTCAACTGCATTGCCTGGCACGAAGGAAGGAATTAAGTAAGGAAGGATGAAGGGTCCTTGTCTCGTGCCACAGACCAAAAACCAAACCAATAAAAGTAGTAGTAGTGCCCTATGCACTCCATCCATCCAGTGGTCCCCTTAATGCTTATATTTCTGTCTGGACTGGAATCGTATCGTGGAATCTGAATCTGGATCTCTCATCATTTCATTTTATGAAAAATGCAGCTGCACCAACACCATGTAAAATGTGTATTACATGACATGAGAATAACCTCTCTCTCTCTCTTACTTACTACTTTCATACACTTTTTTGTTTTAGTTTGACTTTCGACTTTCCTAGTTTGGGTTGGTCTGTTCAATTTGCTCTCCTGTGTTTAGAGAGAAAGAAGAAGAAGAGTAGCTGTCAAAACAGGGAGCTCTCTTCTCTGATCATAAATAATAATATGGGACATGGATGAAGGAAGGAAGGAATAGACTTATTCATTTCTTTTTAAACCCACCCGGAGGGAGCCTGTCCTGTCTGTCACCACTAATTGCTCCCATCCATCCAATAACTAAACAACTGCTGTAGATAGATAGATAGTTAGTTAGTTAGCTCTAGAGTTGGTAGTTTAGTTTATTAGTTGCATCTGGACTGACTGACTGACTCTCTTAATCCTCTACTGGATGGATGGATGGATGGATTGGATGGAGGCGTTCGTTGAGTGACAGCTCCAAGTGATCACCACTTGACACCTTCTCTTCTCAGACGAGGAGAGAGAGAGAGAGAGAGAGAGAGAGAGAGAGTCAAGTTAGTTATTAACTGCTGAGACAGGGCACAGGACACACCAATTTTACAAACATAACCAAATATTATATAAAGAGGTTTTGGTTAGTTTAGTTTTATACTGTTGACTGTGCTTCTTAACTTACTTCATGTTTTTGGTGTCTGGCTCGTGTCAGCTTAGTTTTAAACTTGTTAGAACTTCATATATTTTCTTTCTTTTTCCTGCTGCATTTCTGACTGACTGACTCTGGCATAATAAGCGTTACTGCTGCATCATCAATAATATGCATCCATGGGGTCTCCCATTTGTAGACAAGTACATTATATACACTATTAAAGAGTAAAGAGAGAGAGAGAGAGAGAGAGGAGGATAAAGTAAGAAAACAGACGAGACCAGAAGAAAACAGAAAAGAACACAAAATAGATGATCATCACATCATGTTCCTCTCGTACTAGTCTCAGTCACCCTTTGCTCGTCAACCTGGATGGACGAATGCTAGTAACACCACATCACTGACACCATAAATTATTACCTTGTCTCAATCATTACCCACTTCATATTATACAGCATCACAAACAATTGAAGAGGGAGAAAGTTAGTGGAAAGAGAAGACGAGAAGTGGTCCTAGTGGTTCTTATTCTGCGTGGTGGGTGTAACTGTAATAGTGGTGTGGTCTTTTGTGGGTGGATGTGGATTTGGAAATACTTGAAACAATCAATCATGAGGGTGACCGTGACCAGTATGACCTCCTCCTCTGCCCTCTTGTTAATCCTGTTATGTTGTTGTCTCAGTGAATCCTTCGTTGGTGGGGAAGAAGCCTACTTTTCTCCCACGGGAAGTCTCCTAGGTTCTGAGGAAGGGGGTGGTGGGGGTGGTGGCCCCCCTTCTTCGTCATGGGGAGAAAGGGCTGCCTATGGAAATTCATTCACGTGTCTCACTATCCCTCAAAATTTCAGTCTATGCAGAAATATTGGCTATCCAAATATGATGGTGCCCAATTTGTTGGGACATGATTCACTCCAGGAGGCGGATTATCATGTAAGTATCAGTAATTAATAATGAATAATCAATTAATTATGGTGTAAATGCATCTCATCATTCCAAACTGCCACCATAAAACCACTATAAAATCAGCAAAACTATACCATCATAAGATTAGAAGAGAAGAAGTAGGAACAGGGGATTTATGGATTATAAAAATATTTTTTAAATATTGAAGTCAAGTTATTCTTGTTGTGGGAGGATGCATCTTGATTAGGTTTTTGCATGCATGCCAATTCTTCCTTCAATAATTCCAACCACTTTTATGCAATGCAGTCGTATAAAATTTCAATAATATGCAACCATTAAGTACGAGTACAACCAGAGTGTGGAGTCAAAAGTCAAAGGTTTACACTCCACACCACACACTGAGTGAACTACTTACTTACGTATTACGACATATAACAGCACAAGAACTGCATCTTATTAACACTTGCATTGCATCCACCATTTTATCACCATCTTTTTCTTATCAGCTCTAATGTACCACTATTTCTTCGTGTACTCCACACCATCCCTCCTCCATTATGGACTTAATATTGGCGTAGGTTTACACTTTTTCGTTTTTAATGATTATCATATTAAAATCAAGACAGGAGGATGATGACTTTACATATAACGTCATCTCGTCACCATCCATCCATCCCCCATTGCATAGGTTGCATCATTCATCACACTCTTTGCCTGGGTCTAATCACTTTGTAAATAATTAAACCTTTAATTAATTTCACAAGGAAACATTACGTTTTAAAATGCAGTTGATGACTTCACATGTATGCACTCATCTTATCAGTTTGTCATCCTCACTTATAGCATCATTCTCATCTCATCATCTTTATTACCATAGTATCTAATTGATTTATCTAATTCCTCACACATAGGCAAAATCATGGGTCCCCTTGCTTGGACTGCAGTGCCATCCAGATACGCAACTCTTCCTTTGTTCTCTATTTTCTCCGATTTGTCTGGATCGTCCTATTTACCCGTGTCGGTCTTTATGTCAGGTATGCAACCAACCACACCCATACCTGTAATAATGAACTATTTTCTTCATTATTTTATTATTGTTTTAGGGTGTCCAAGCAAAATGTGAGCCCCGCATGTTAGCCTACAACTATCCTTGGCCTTCCATGCTCAGATGCGATCAGTTCCCTCCAGACCATGATTTATGTATTAAACCTGGTGCAGCCAATAATTCCGAAAGAGCAGTAGGTAAGAAAAAGTTTGCACTTATTGCCATACCAAACACACACATTAAACGTTAATAAACACATTAAATATCTCTTGGTTGTTTGTATAAAGATGAACCAGCTTGCCCCTCTTGCAATCAGGCCCACACCTGTGAAAATATTGTGGACCATTTCTGTCGAGCTGATTTTGGTAAGTATATGAAGATCCAATTCGCTTAACTACCTCTCATAATTCAGCTAAAAGTGGATTATACTTAACTTACTCTTTCTGCTTCTGTTTTTTCCAGTATTCCGAGCCAAACTGAAACGCCTCTCTCGTGGTTCATCTCAATTAGAATGGCGACGTGGTAAATGGTTTAAACCGAGTGGTCGTGAAGGTCGCCGTAGTGGGGGTGGTGGTGGGGGTGGCTCACTTGGAAGTGCAACCGTTGCCGGGGCTGGACGTGAACTCACCCTAGATCATAAAGACCACTGTTGCGCCTCCAAACTCCGTCCCGGCGCGGCATACATTGTGATGGGGGTGAAACGCGGGGATCAATATATTGCCACTTTTGTCATGCCGTGGAATGGAGGGGACAAGGTAAATCCACAAGTACATAGCTAATTAATCAGCCACAGTTCAAAACCAATACTGATTTTTCTAATTAAACAGGTACTTAAGAACGCAATCCGCACCTTCCGATCGGGTCTGGATTGTTCAAACCCTATTCCAATGACAATTCCAATGTCTGGAAACACGACGAGTAGTTCCAGTGGGACAAGAAGGAGGAAAAGGAGAAGGGGTGGAGGGGGACGAGGTGGTGGGAGTGGCTTAATGACGAGTCATGGAGGTTGTAGAGTAGCAAGCAGTACGCAGACGGGGTGAGAATGTTGGGTAGGGCGAGATTGAGACACCTCAAGTATTAGAAGATGAAAATGAAGATTAAGGGAAAATGGGTGGGGTGGTGGGTGTGATGGGACAGATAAAGAATGATATTATTGTGTTCATGTAGGCCTAGACAGTGGGGGTGGATGGGGTGTGGTTGGTGGGTGGAGAAATGGACTGTATAAAACCGAGTAAATAAACAACATTAATTAATTGTATTATTATTAATATTAAATTAACTTAAATTAAATTAAGGGAAACAAATAAAAAAGAGGAAATACTTCTACTTAATGTTTACTTAATGTCTACTTAGTGCACTTGTTGTTTTCTTGGCAAATTTATCATTATGCACCGTAGAAGATTCATATATGGGTCGGTTTGAAAGGTAAATTCCATTGATTTCACAATTGAGATGAATTCAATGAACATTTCAATCAATGTTGTGAGTGATGAAAATTTGCTTTGTTTGATATACAGATATATATAACATTGCATAGTCGGATATTTCAAATTTGCTTGAAAATCTACTGACCGCAGTTTAGACCCGTTCAAAACGTTATTATGGTAAAAGCATTGTTCATTTGTGAAAATCTTTTTTCTGTTCACGAGGCTTAATGGATTTGAATGCCTTCAAGCATTAACAAGAAGTTCTTGATAATTTCCGGATTCATATTCGGAAAACTAATTATATACAGATATAATAAACTGCAGCAATGCAGAGTGAACTAATACCGCAACAAAGCTAAATATTTATTTTGCTTCTTAAATTCTTAA
>JAQFZJ010000035.1:0-107798 GCA_034695645.1 Folsomia fimetaria
GAAGAACAATGTAGCTAAGAAACTTTGAGGTTTACAAATATTCCTCGTGCAAAGAAAAAATATGTGTGTTCACAGTAGTGATATAGCCTGACAGTATGCTCTGTTGTTACCACCACTGACTTCCACCCAACAACTAGCACCGAATTGATACTGCCTTCCTGGATACCACCACCACCACCACCCACTCGGACTCAATCAGCAGCTGATCTTTCTCCTTCCTTTCTCTCGTTAAGCTGTGTTTTCTGTGTCAATGGTGGTAGCAGCAGCAGTAGACGAACAAGAAGGAAGGGTCCCACTACTCCTCCCACTCCACTGACCACAGACCAACAAGGGTCAAGCTCATTCAGGTAGAGTGCTCAATAAAACAAACAGCATAGCATCACTGCCGGCCAACAAACTAACTGGTTCTTTGTTTGTGATCAATTTAAGAAGGACAACAATAAAGGCAGATTCTTATAGTGTATAGGGTAGGAATATTTTCGATTATTTGGAATCTGGACTCTAGAACAACAACGTTGTTAGAAACGAAGAATTTACCAAAAGTTATCGTCATTAGTCAATCCCCCTTATTTGTGAGCTGAAGTGGGAGGTGGGTTGGGTTATACTTCTTTCAGAATGAAATGCATCTATATTCAATGAATAACTATGGTGTTTTTTATACGTATAGTCGGTTCTACAACTAATCAATTCACTCATTCATCCCCTAAAGCGGATACATATAGGAAAGGATGTCGTTCCCTTAGGAAGCCAGACATAAGTACGGGATGGATTTACCTTGTCAACTAATATCGAATAAGGCGAACAAGATTGTGTAAAAGGTCGAAATTTATTCTTATAATTATTATTCTTAGGCGATTGGATATACGCATATGAACCCTCTCATTGCATTGTACATACAAAGCAGTCTGGCTAGAGGTTGGGGACTCTTCATTCATGCTAATTTTAGAAAAGTCCTGTAATAAGTCCACGAAGGACTCTTCTTGCTTTGGGCATTTCATTTAGTAATACATTTTATAGAAACGGGCGAGGCACACCAGTCCCATTTTACATAAAGATTGCAACGTGGCATAATGCCAAGTCGGATTTGCATTTCATGATTGTAGTTGTAACTTCGAGCTTGGAATCGAATCTGGTCAATTAGTTACTACTGTCTGTCACAGACTCTGTTAATTTTTCTATTCAAATTACACAAATGGTTGGCTTATGAATGTATGTACAATTATGAATATACAATTCATTTTATGGGCGGTTTGCCTAGTCTGCGTTCCCATCAGTTCTTGCACTACTGATTTGGATAAGATTTTACAACGGAGGCTTGAGATAAGGAAAGGTGAGTTTTGTCTATCAACATTTTAGTTCATTCCAATTTTAAGAGTTGACTTGACTAGTTGAATTTTAAGAGTTGACTTCCTCACTTATCCTGCCTCCCTAATTTTTTCCGCACCTGTTAAGCTCGTAAATTGTCAAGATGAAGTTCGTGTTACTTTTAATTATTCTTTCGCCAACTGTCCACGCAGTTGAAGCGTGTTCTCGCACCTACCTGTGGAACGGTTTTGGTGCAGCCGAGAATGTTATAAATATATTAAAGTATTCTGAAGTGCCAACCCCATTAATTTCAAAGCCAACTCCAGCTTGGCAAATATGGCTTAATAATATATTCTCTACTTCGAAACTGGCACAGAATCTAGAAAAGATTTGGTTCAATAGCGATCAAGGTATCAAATTTCCTTAGTTGTTAGCCCATCTAATAAAGTAATTTTTTGTATTATAGAAATTATAAAACGATTGGATCGTATTGAGGAACGATTGATCGATTTGGACATTCTCAAAGACTTCGTAACAAAGGACAGGAAAGAGGAATGGGAAAATTATAAGAAGTAAGTAATGTATTTAAGTAACTGGAGAGAAGATGTACTTATAATTTTGTATTTACAGAAGCATAAAAACCCAAACCCGAATCGACTAAATGGCAGATTTGTAAATATGTAAATAGGCAAGTTTATATCACAAATTAAGAATACAAATGATCAAAGAGTATTTTATAATAATTGTTCTTTGTTCATTATGTAGCAGCACTGGAGACAACTCGGATTGCCCATTAAATAATCCCAAAATAATCTATTCATTATTAAATTTCAACGACATACTAATACATGATATTATTAAACTTGACTTTGATGGGGTCAATAGCATCCGTTCTACAATGGAATTGTCCCTCATGCTTACGGTAGGTAGGTGATAAACTTTTTACGCCTTGTCTTCCCATAATGATGTTATTTTTAAATATGCATGGTTATAATTATTTGGGTAGTATAAACCCTACAGATATAGCATTGTGCATCCATTGTGGAACTTCAAGACCACTTCTATCTGAGCCTAGTGCTAGATTTGAAAACGCCGGCCAAGTGGAAAGTTGTACGGAGGACCAAGGAATAGTTCAAGATTTGTCATCGTCACCTATGACTAATGGGCTTGTGTCCGTGTCTTTTGAGTGCCACCTGGAAGAATCAACATGTAATGAGTGGTAAGATGCAATGAAAGGAATTGGATTAAATGCGAACTTTTCCTTAAATGTATTTCTTTTTTCCAGTGCAACATATGGATGCGTTGATTCCGTAGAAAACAATGTATCTATATTAGAGGACCACCAAGCACTAGCCACCCAGAAGGACAGTCAGAAGTACTCTGTGTTAGGACCAGATGAAGACTCCAGCGGCAACACTCCAAGCTCACCCACGAAACTTTGTCGTCTCAGCTCAAATGACCATTTTTTCATGGGAGGAGAACCAAATTCTTATGATACTCATCAAAGCAAGAAGAATAACTGCTTGGAAATGTCAAACACAGTCTCAACAACCCACGCTTTTATCCAACTTAGTTCTACTAATAGCAGTAATAAGGAGAAGGACAAGAATCGTCACTTGCAATTTTCTTCACCTTCTCACCATCCCTCATTGGGTATTGAAGATGGAGAAGAGACATTCAAAAGAAAAAAGAAAGTTAACGCCACTAGTCTTAATACGCTCCCACGTCGAGATGTCTCCTCAACTGGTGATCAACAGGTCAAGTTTGCTGGTCCCCAGAATAGAAACTTTCTAACGCGCTCCGTTACAGAATCAAGCATCCCAAATAATAACAGACAGCAAACTGTACTTGGTACAAATTTAGAGGAAGAAAGATTAGGCATTAAGCTGGACAATGTTCTTTCCCTTCAGAATAGTCGTCAATATTTACATGGAGTTGAACAGGAAACATGCTCAGAAAAGGAAATAAAGGAAGGGAAAAGGAAGCCAATAATTTTACGGTCAAAAAGTCTGCAGCCAGAGAATTTGATTCGAGAAGCTGCAGTAATGAATCTCAAGTGTCCTTATGCTCATCTGTGTAATAACAAACTCAACAACAATGGTGATGATACCACGTCTGGAGAAAGTGGTGGGGATAATAATAAAATAATATGCACGTCATCAGACTCTCCTTCCTCAGCCTCATGCACGGATGCTGACGACATTTACGTCGCGAGTGAATCTTGCAGTTTGTTATTTGAAAATAATTCTGTACGCTTTGAAAACAGCCCTACTCCAATTACAGGGAGAAGCTCACTTGGTGGTGGTGGAACCGGTAGACTAAAAATGAAGGATGATCATGCATTGGTCGTATCTCGAAGGAAATCTGCTCCCACCACCCTGGGTTCACCATATCGTCCAAAATCAGTGGTTGTTGAAGATGGTTGTGATTCCCTCAATTCTTCCGTAACTAAAACACATTGCTCATCAGAAGCCGATGATGATATGCTTCCTCCCTACAGCAAATCTCCCCTAGCTCATGACTCTCAAACGATGATCTCTTGTGTAGAAGAGGAAAGTAGCCGATCTCAGAAATATAGTATATCGTCATCCTCTCTTCAAAAGACTGACAAAACTTATTACGTGGTTAAAAAGCATGTTACTCGAGCGAAATCTCATGGTTCTGCACAAAAAGAGAAGGTAGAAGGATCTATTGAAAACAAACGGATTAGTCCCACCATCACCCCGATTGGAAATTATGATGGTCTCCTAGATAAACAGAACCGCTCAATAAGCAAGGGTCACATGGACTTATCACATGATAAAGATTTCGATGATCTGAAATTTATTGACGAGGAGGATCAACTTCCAGATTCCCAAGTCAAACACGTTAGTCTTGGACGCCGCTCATCCTTACCAACTGCAGCCAGTTTAAAAGAAAGCTTGCACGAGCCTGAATCTGAACAGAAGTCGTGGGTCTGCCCCAAATGCAGTTCAACTAATACTTCAGAAGGATCTTGTGCCGGATTGTGTGATACTTGTGGAAGTATTCGTCCCAATAATAATGGTGATTTAGCAACGGTAATGTTAATCCGAGATGACGATAACGGAAAGGAAGGAAATAGGTTGCACAAATCCAGACGAAAATTAGAACGCCCACGGTCAGTGGCTGTCGCAGAGTATTGGACCTGTCCCGTATGCACGTTGCAAAACCCGTTGTACTCTACCCGTTGTCAAGCTTGTAGGTGGGATAAGAGTAAAGAATTTAAGGTACGTACAGTACAGAGATTGAATTAATGATTATAGCTTGCAATTAATTTGTATTCACTTTGTTTTGTTTATTCTGTAGTGTGCCAATGGCTACATCAAAAAGAAATGGTCATGTAGCCAATGCACCTTTAAGAATGCAATAAAGGCCACGACCTGTGAAATGTGTCAAGGAACGCGGAAAGCCAACTACTCTGCTTCTGGCTCTTGCTCCATGCCACCAACAATTTCCGTCTCGAAGAAAGGCACGAAACAAAAGTATCATGAAATTGTGGCTTTCTGTCAGAAAAGTGGAGATGCGTTTGTGGACGATTCCTTTCCCCCGGCTGGAAAAAGTTTGTATTATAATCCCAAAGCCGGTGGTGGTGATTTAGTTACGCAGTGGTTAAGACCGAAAGAAATCGTTACCGAGCACGGTGGGGCTGAGAGTTTGGTGTGGGTAGTTTTCCGGACTCCTCTCCCATCTGATATATCTCAAGGTGAGTATAATTTGCATTTATACTTTTATGGATATGGATTGGATTGGTGATTTAATATTTAGAACATGTAGTCTTGAAATATATTATTTCTGTATTCGAACAAGTGGGATTCAGCAATCTACTTCAGGTTCAATAAAAAATTTACATGTGATTTACATGTACAGGTGTACTGGGTAATTGCTGGCTGTTGAGTGCCCTTGCTGTTATCGCAGAGAGAAAAGAACTCGTCGAGAAGATCCTGGTGACACGAGAATTGACTCCGGTTGGAGCATATTTAATTCGTCTATGCAAAGGTCTGTTACTATCGCATATCCTTTTTTGCAAGCTAATAACAATAGTGAATGTGTTTTATGCAAAGATGGATCCTGGACAACTGTGATAGTTGATGACCTACTTCCATGTGATCGGCGGAAGCGTTTAGTGTATTCACAGGTGAGCAAACACATTGAAGTGTGGGATTATGAAAGTGTGTGCAGATTGTTTATAATTTCTTACTTCTAGGCTAAACGGAGACAGCTGTGGGTCCCTCTTATCGAGAAAGCTGTTGCCAAAATTCATGGGTGTTATGAAGCCTTAGTTTCTGGAAGGGCGATTGAAGGACTGGCCACATTGACAGGGTGTCCGTGTGAAAGCATTCCCCTACAGGTAACTAATTCCACTTTCTACAAGCGCAAATAAATTATTAATCATCATAGTTTAAATTTTGTTTGTTGCAGAGTGGTGCAGATGAAGAGCTTGATAGAGATTTAGTATGGGCACAACTGCTTAGCTGTCATGCTGCCAGATTTTTAATGGGAGCATCTTGTGGTGGTGGGAACATGAAAGTGGATGAGGTACGTACATCGTTGAATTACTTGATACGATAACATTAATGGTAAAAGCTTAAAATTAATCTGTTGTCTTTCTCTATTTTAGGATGAATATAGGGACAAAGGTCTTCGTCCTCGGCACGCATACTCGGTTTTGAATGTTGATGGTTCCCACGGGCTAAGGTAAGTCTTATAAAATAACAGAACAATTTCGTCAATTTTCTGGATCGTCGTGTACCGTAAATTGTTTGAATACATGCATAGCTAATTAATATTTATTTTTTTTAGATTGCTAAGGCTTAGGAATCCTTGGGGTCGCTACAGTTGGAAAGGAAATTGGAGTGATTCATCACCTCTTTGGTCGTCCGACTTAAGAAAGAAACTTGTAAGTATTGCAATAATTTGAAACCATGCAGCTACTTCCCTTTGTGTATTTATATACATATACATCATCTCATTTTGATAAAACTTTATCTGTATTCCTGTCTAGATGCCGGATGGCGCAGACGATGGCGTATTTTGGATGTCTTTTGATGACATGTTGAAATATTTTGATTGCATTGATGTCTGCAAAGTCCGGAATGGTTGGCATGAACGGCGACTCCAGGGAATACTTCCACCTTCTGCAGATCTTCAGCATTTGTCCTGCATTTTGATAACCGTTATGGAAGCGACGGAAATTGAAATTTCTTTATTTCAGGAAGGTCACAGGTACTTAATGATGCTTCCTTCCTAAATTTAATATTTTATTTACTTGAATTATTATTGATTTCATTATTGTTTTAGAAATTCGGAGAAATCGCAACGGTCCCAGTTGGACTTGTGTGTCGTTTTATTCAGAGGTTTAGAAACAAGTCAGAGCGATTCTCAAAAGTTAGTTCTGGGGCGTTTAGTTGAACATTCTAAGCGTCAGGTGAGAATTTCAATTACTTATTAAGTTTGTACTAATTTTAAACTAGAAAATTATTATACATTATTTAACGTAAATGTAACCCTTTGGCATAATGATATGTTTGTATTCTAGGTGAGAGGGTTTGTTGGATGCCATAAAATGATCGAGCCTGGATTTTATCTTGCTGTTCCGCTCGCATTCAATCATTGGCATAGTGGTAATGAATTTATAAATTATTATGTACCCAAATTTTGCAAATCTGTAATTGTTTCTTAAATTCTTTCTTTGTAGGAGTGGATTTGCCTTATCCTCGTTATGTGATGTCTCTACATTCTTCCAAAAAGGTGCGTATGAAAGTGACTTCAGATAACATAAGATTAAATCAAATACTATTTTTAATTTCGAAAACAGGTTTTATCTGACCAAATTGCGCCACCTCCGTACATGTTGGCAGGTAAGTAGTGATAACATTTATTTACATAAATAAAATATACTTCTGAAATACTCTATGTTAATACTATATTTGCCCATGCAGATGCAATCATTCGCTTAACAATGGAACGTGGCCAACGACACGAAGGTCGAGAAGGAATGACCGCGTACTATTTAACTAAGGTACTTATAAAGACGCAATAATATTATCTCACCACATTTATGAACAAAACCGCAGTAAATTATTACCAAAAATAGAACACAAAGATTAATTGTTGACAATCCCAAAAGTGAGTCGGAGACTACTTATCCGATCTTGATTCTCTTGTGAAAGTTCGTTTTTCACCAAATCTATCTTCTTTTTTTTTAGAATTTCGATGCCATCTTTGAAAACCTCCTTGCTTTTCCAGGGTTGAAACAAGCAGTAGGCACCAGTATAGTCACGAACAGTGAACTTGGCATTCTTGCCTAGTTCACGACCACAAGAAAAAGTCCCCAAAAACTTTGCACCTTCATTGTTTGGCCGATATCCGACTAGATAGAGGTCTCATCCCCGAGTTCTTTCGAGTCGAAATTGTAGAATTACATCTTCATTATATGCAAAATCACGCTGTTTGCCAGGGTCAACATGACCAGCATTCCTGTGGGCATAAAATCCGGTTGCGGATGAAAAGGAAAGGTCGCAGTAGTCGCACTTAAATTTTGTGACAACTGCAATGCCCCATTGATTGGAGTAGGTTTATTATTATGGATTTAGTATTCTAGTTTATTATATTTCACTTACTCTGATGTACTGATTCTATTTGTATAATGAGAATACCTACAGGGGTCAACTCCACAGCAGTACTGTTGGTCATTTGTGTGGCATTTTCGGTAGTGTCTTTGCAAGTTGGTACGATCCGGAAAAGGTGTCGATGTACATGTTGTATAATAGTTCCGGGCCCTTGTTGAACTTCTTCGAGTCTTTTTGTAGTTTTTCTTATTCCAAATCATAGTCACCGCTGCTTCCACATCTTCCGGGGTCCCTACTTCTAGCACATAATTTTCTGGCTGCTCGAATAGTAACAACTTTTCCTTCGATTGAAGAAGTGCTTTACCCTTAAATTACACAAAAATACTGTTATAATGAAACAGTAACATGCACAATTAAAATGTACAATTTGCCACTTCCTCTTCCTTATCAACGTCATACATACAATTATGTGCAATTATTAATACAAGAGAAAGAATTATTTATTTGTATGTTCACTGTAAAATTTACATGATGCAACTATAATCCTGAATTCTAATTTTTAACTCATTTTTTTAAAGGGTTGGGCTGGTTTAGTCGTAGTTGTGGAAAATCGACATGATGATAAATGGATTCAAGTTAAATGTGATTGCCAAGAAAGCTACAATGTTGTCTCAACTAGAAATCAGTTAAAAACGGTAGATGCTGTACCCCCGCTGCATCGGTATGGATAATATTCTTCCCCTTCTTTGAAATGAGTAGGCTTTGTTTAAATTTAACTAATTTTGTCTTGTCCCTCTTCCAGGCAAGTAATTATTGTCCTAACGCAACTCGAAGGTAGTGGTGGATTCAGTATCGCACACCGTTTAACTCATCGGCCCTCTTTAACTAATGGTTTGCATGATTGGGGTCCACAAAATGCGGACCATTGCCCTCCTGTTGGACCCGAGGTGGAAGGGCTACATGCCCCACGTCCGATTTGAATAGCAAACAAGAATTTCACAAGAATAAGGAAAAGAAAATGAATTAGACTTTTGTAAACAATTTATGACAACGTTCTCATGTTTTTGTAGAGCTCAGTTTTGTAATAAGTATGTAGACGATGAATGGATGAGTGGTGTCGTGATACCATTTTAACACTAACTAATAAGAATTATAATATATGGACAGTTTGTTACTTAAATATTATTATAATTATTATTATTTACTGTATACCAATAATTATTCCGATCTGGATAGAATTGTGTTCGCTACGGCTTTACTATAATATGTTCACTCACTGCCACTTAAAATAATAATGATTACGTGTTCCACCAAATTGATTAATTTGTTACCTATAACGCTTACAATTAGATTTGTTTCGTAGATTATTGCCACAAGTTTTGTTCGTTATGATGAGCCGTTATTCTCGAAACGCTTATAATTATTTAATTAAATATGAGTATTAATTATAAGTCAATTATGAGCTGTAACAATGCACGATGACGTTTTTACGTATTTGAACCAACCAGCTTATGAAACGCTTCTTTATTTGCTTAATTGTTTGTTACAACAAAGTTCTCACATCTTAATGATCTTTTAAAGAAAGACTAATTAATTTATTCAATTGTATATTTATTTACTATTATTAATTACCATTGAGCAATCAATACTTAACTATGAATTTACAAGTATTTATTATATTCCAGATCTTATATGTATACTTACCTATACTACTTATAACTTTACCTTATCCGTACTCTTATTTTTGAAAGTATCTCTCTCTACAGATATTATTACAGATGTTGTATTATTAAATAGTGACTCAAACAGTTTACTGTATTTGTATAACCGGCTCCCTTAAATGACAATCTGTGTATCATTATAAAAAGGTCTCAAATAAAAACAACAACCAGACTCATTTATTTATATTGTACTTAATGCCGTGTGGATACTCACAAAACACACCAAATGCAAATTCATATTAAATGATGAAATGCAAGATTAAATTTCGCATTTGCATAATAATGCGATAATATTTTGCAAACTTATGTATTCATCTATTTTATTCATCGTAACAAATAGTCAACCAATAATAACAACAATCATAATTATTATTCTCAATAATTAACAAATGATTTATGTATCAATTTTTAGTAGCTCTTTCAACAAGTCGGTGAATCAAATAATATAAATAAATAATACGGTTCTTTTTAATATATGGACAATGAATGGAATTAAATAAATTCCCTAATTATCTAGATTTTATTAATTAATAATTTTACTGGAAACAATATATAAACAAGTATAATTAATAATACGCAGAATTATTATAACAAGCAATAATAAGAATAATTGATAATATTCTATTATTAATAATTTTAGTCGTGAAATTTTTTTTGCATAATAAATATATTTTTCTGGACGAGCTGATTAATTGATTAGCAGTTATAGTGTAGTAGTATCAGTAGCAATTAATTCTGTAGTTATTATTTGGTTTCGGTATTCCGGAATTCTTAAGGGACGCATGCACTGAACTGAGCTATACTTAATAGATTAGCTCTTCGTATTGGACGTATTGGACCCAACATTTCTGTTAATGTTCTTTATTTTATAAGTCATGGCAGTGTAAAAGAGGAGTTATTATTAAATTAAATAAATAAATAATAATAAATAGTAATAAATTACAATATGGCATATAACAATATGATGACAATTAATTCCAAAATGATTTAAAGCTGCAGCTGCTGAGATTGTTTATGTTTTTCATAAAGATTTTTAAAAAAAATAGGATGTCTTTTCTCCTTCTTTTTCTTCTACTGATGCGATTTGCTCAACAAATGTGAATTAAAGTCGTACACATCGTTACACAATTCGCCACAAATGTTGCACCTCCATGGATTCATTTCCGAGTGGCACCCTTTGTGAAGAAAATAGAGCGTTTTATCCGGAAAAATGATGCCACAGTAGACACACTGATGCAAAGCTGGGAAAGGAATGCCACGGCGTCCATACATGGAAGAATGGGAGGCGGTCGCACTACCAGATTCTGGACCGTTGGATGAAGTGATTGCCTCTCCGTCGCAGGACTACACCAAATGAATATTATGGGCGTATTCAATTATTAGTAACGAAACGACGTTAGTACCTACCTTAGTTAATTTAATACTACTTACCTGATTCTGGAAGTTGCTATTGCTGGAATGCCCAGAGCTGGAATCACTCCGATCTCGTGGCGTTGTGACGGAAGTACCACCACCACTTCCACCACCACCCACAGTGCTAGTTCCACCCTGCTGTTGAAACGTTGCATCTTGCGAAGGAGGAGGAGGAGGTCGCCACTCTTCACGGAGTAAGGACTTTAATGGCGACAATTTAGAGGATGAACTGCATTTTGGAGAACTTTCCGGTGATCTAGGTGGAATACATAATTTGGAGTGGGATTAATTTTATAGATGAAATATCTAGTTAAGATTCCACCATGACTTCCTGACCTGTACGAATTTCCATTGCTCGAGGAGAGAGTCAAGTCTTCCGGCATGTCCTGAACGTCATTGTTGCTGTCTGAATAGTCCCTGGAATGGCGAGACCCTGTGGAACCACCGGATTGATCCGCACAACTGTCATCCCCGATAACCGATTCCTTCTTCACTACAATCTTTACTAGGTCGGAACTGGTGGGAATGTTTGAGTCAGAATGGGGCGAAATATTTTGGGGAGAACCTCGATGCGCTATATACACATATATACACATAATAATTAATTACATAATAGCAATAGCTGAGTAGTAATTTATTAATTAATAGTAATTGAATAATAATTAAATATACCATTGTGCTTCTCATCGCGAGGGAACATGTAGCTGGAATCCGGATTAAATGGGAAATGTGCAGGATATGGAGAATTGGAAGAAATTTCGATTTGAGGCACTAAGAAATGAGACGGAATCATGGATGAGTCACTGCTTTTTTCTCCTCTGTCTTCAAATCCCAGAGCATGTGCTAATTCACTATATTCTCCCACCGCACTGGAACCAGGAGGGGAGGATGTGGAGCGCCCATTGGATGTCGATGAGGAGGAGAGAAGAGATGGCGAGTGTGGCATCGGGTTGTCCAAGTCGATACCGTGTCGTGAGTAAAAGTGGACGCGGAGTGATTTCATGGATCCTACAATCAAGAAGAGGAATAAGTAAAGTGTTTTAATTTACATGCGCAATATATGTTGTAATATATGCGCAGTATATAATATATGTCTGTGTTGTGCAATAGTGCAATTAATTACCTGCTTTGTAAGCGCATAGCGGACAAGCTTTCACTACATCTTGAGAACCGCCAACATGTTCATTCTGGAAATGTGCACGCATCGCAATTTGACGCTGGAATCCCTACGCACAAATCAAGCATGATTAAATCAAGTTCAGTATCACCACCACCACCACCACTTCTGCAACCATTACTTACTTTGTTACAAATGGGACATCGGAATGGCAACAGCTTCGAATGTGTAGCCATATGCTCTGCCAAGTGATCTTTTCTGAAGAATCTGAGGAAAGTATAGGGGTCAAAATAAAGAAGAATTTTACCAACACCACACGATTAATCTATTTAAATAATGAAAGAAGGAAGGAACTTACCGTTTTTGGCATATTTTACACTCGAATGGTTTAATACCTGTGGATGAATTCAAAGGTCGATTAACATTATTTCCGCCAACGCTATTAGAAGGATTATTATTGGGGGGACTATCACTTTTTCTTCCAGGGGTACGACTCCCCTTCATGATTTATGATTTAGATCAACTTGAAGCAAATTTATATAATGCGGACGAATGAACCATGCAAGTCTTAAAAATCGAGCTGGACTAGTTTAGAATTGTGGTACGAGTTACCAGTAGAACTGTGGTAGGTAACAGAACATATAAATAAAGTATAAGAAAGGGGAGGAAGCGAGAGACATGAACTAATTAAAAGTCAGTAATCGCTAATAGTTGACAATAAATAAATAAATACGGTCACTCATTCATATTATTCTGTACCAAGTTCTAAGAATCGGAGTCAAGTCAGGCATGCAAAGAGTAGGATGGATGGACTAGTATATTGCACTTCTGGTACATATTAATTATTATATGAAACTGGATTGAATGACGAGGATGGATGGTCGTCACCTTATTATGGGTTATCGTTCCCAATAAATAAAAGATATTCTCAAATTAAGAAGAAGGGAGCAGAACAAGAAGAAGAACAGCAACAACAATAAATAATAAATACCCGAATGACGCATCCGGTGGCGTCGCATGTTGGCCCCATTGGAAAATCTCATATTACAAACGTCACATTCTATTGGCAATCTACAATTTTTGGAAGATGAGTCCTCTGATTTGGAGGAAGAGTGAGATCCGAGATTTACTGTGGAGTGGTCATCAGGGTCCGGGTCTGCATCCGAATTCTGAAAATAGAGGACATCATTTACTGAAGTTTCCTAGAATTTATACATGATCAGATGCACATTTCCAATTTTCAGGGTTTATTATAATAATGATATGCAAGTTTGTACTACTTCCATTAATTTGTGATTTGTGTGGGTATGCGGATTTGGATGGCGTGGCTGCATGCCATGGCTACGGTGCCTGGTGGGGTTGGATGTTGGATATGAATGATTGTGTTGATGCCAATAATTTCAGAGACAGAGACCATATAATACTCATTAGTTTACGAACTAATGACTAACATAAAAGTTGTAAACTATCCACTAATAAACTTCCTTGTCATTGTGTAATTGGATAGTGTGTTGGAATGTGATATCAAACAGATTAAACGCAAGCAACACAAATCAAGACTTGTGCATGATGGTTTCTGCATTAATATAAATAAATTGCAAATTATAAGAAAGGTATGCCTTGCTAAATCCGAATCTCAAATTGTTAGAAATTTTTGCAAAAAATATTCCCCAGTTGTGTCATACTGTATCCTTTGCCCCTTGCAGTACATGAAACTGGACTGACGCATGGATACTCCGGGTGAAATTTATTTCTTAAACGTATACTCACCTCTCCTGAAGTTAAGGAATGATGATGATGGTGATGATTTTTGGGGGAATTATTACTGCAATTATCATCATCAGGGTCAGGACTGGTGGTGTCATCCATTAAATTGTCGTCGTCATCATCTCCGTCCTCATCCCGCATTCTGTCTCCACCACCACTCCCACTCCCTCCTCCTCCCCCATGACAAATCATAGAAAGGAGGGAGGAACTTGACGACTGGATGGAGATGGGTTCTTTAAGTCGAATCTTTTTAGGAAGGACGACATGATGATGGTGGTGATGATGATGATGACGAGATGATGGTTCCTCTCCACTGGAATCTTCTCCAGTAGACCCGCCACTGGAATGAAGTTGGAGACCGGAAGAGGATGAGGACAGCTTGGATATTAGGTTACCGTCATTTCCGGCATGGTGAATTATTTGCACTTCCACCTGCGTCTCGCCAGACATGATGATGATGAACTGGACGATTTCTTAACTCACGCACTAAACTGAACCACCCGGATCTTCTTCTTACGAGTATATCACACCCCGAAAAATCGGAGATATTTTGTATCACGTCATTTTTGTTGAATAAGGCACTTTTTTTCCTCCTGTGGAAAACACATATACATAATGACGTATGAATTATCAATCAATTCAATAATCTATCACTATTTATTTATTTAAGTAGGAACAAGTAAAATGTCGCAAAATAATTTTGCATGCAGCAGAACAACTTTAACTATATAACTTTAACCAAGTAATCTAACCGCCTAACTAATAACTAACTAACTAACTTTGGTCGCATTGAATCGAGGTGATCTTCACTCACCTCCGGTTTATCACTACCAGATATACGAATACTTACAACGCGGCTAAAAAGAACAGAACAGAGTTAAAGAAGTTAAGTGTGCAACGCAATCCCCCTCGGGTGTGATGTGATGCGATATGCGGTGCAATGCAACTTTTTCGATTTTTACTAGGCCACACCAACCACCACCACTATTTTACTTACTGACTTACTCTTCTTCTTCTAAGTTAAGTGTAGTTAGTTAGGCATCCCTCTTCTTGTATTGTTCTTAAATTCAACTACTCTTTATTGGGTTTATGTATCTATCAACGAGAGGATGTGGATACATAGGATGATGATGATGAACAAGAAAGAAGAAGACGGCAGAGAAATGCACATTCACACAGGAATGATGTTGGCCAAGTCAGTTATTAGTTACCCTATTCATAAAAGTAACTCGTTTTAGCAAAACCAAACTACAGATACCACATGCATGCAAAATTCTACTTGATGATGATACCCACCCAACATGCCTTCTTTCTTTCTTGTAAAATGATGTAGATCTATCATCATCCGGCCGCACTTGAAATGAAATATTGTTATGTTAAGTTTGTGTTTGTTTGTGTCTCATTTGCAGTTGCGAGTCGGTTGGATTTGAATTGCATTATTATGTTATGATTATTATTATTCTATTTGCAAATTTTGCACCAACCAACGTGGGTGAATAAAGAATAAGAAATATGAACCTATTGCCAAGTTGATAGCAATACTAGTAAGTCAACAACATCCTCCTTATGTGACTCCTGGCCCAAATACCTTGACACCTAAAAATTATGATGATGATGATGGTGATGAAGATGATGATGATCCTCCCATCCGATCCCAATTCACAACCCTTTTATCTATTTATTTTTTCACGATATTGGTCACACGCTAAGTTTTAAACAAGTTAGTGAGAAGGAGGAATAGAATAATATGTATATTTAATACTTTATTATCATGGATAGGTTAAAAAGGTGTGGTTATAGTCTAGCCCAGAATAATTGCATATGCACAGTGTTAGTGTTATGCCCTCATCTCATCCTTGCCAATCATTATTTGTCTCTTATTTTTGCGACCTCATCACCATGTCTCATCTCTATCTCTACTACGAGTCCGCACTAGTCCACTACTCAACAATTGGGTTTCTCTGTGTTTGCTCTTTGCTAATAGGACAAAGACAAAGATGAGATGGATTTTGAATCCCGTTATGAACATATTATTTATTGGTGGTAGTGGTGCTGGTACCAATTTGGCTGACTTAAAACCAAACATAGTATGGGCCTGATTAACAAGCTCATATGCAGTTCTGAAGCAATTGATGATGGATACTTTTAGTAGTTAAAAAAAAGTGTCAAAAAAACCGATTCTTCTGTTTTACATTTTTATTCATACTCACACTTTTGTGGTGCGGTGAACCACAAAGAATGCAAACTAAACAGAATATTTGTAGTCAGTTAGTGCATTATAGCTGTACCAGTTACCAGTAGTATATTCCTCATACCAACGCACCTAATAATAATACTACTACCTTCCACCTATATTAACCTGCCTGCTTTCTTTCTTTGTTTGAATTGTTAGTACATTTTAAGTATTTATACGGATCTGTATAAATAATATTATATGTGAACCAAGTCAAAGAGCATTTACCTACCTTACCTGGCATGGCCTGGTTGTGCTACTCTTGTATATTATGCAGTCAAGTAAGGAATGAATGGTGAGTGAGTGAGTGCGTGGCAGTGGTCAAAATAAGCATGTAAGTAAAGTAATAAAGCAATATTAAAAAGTAGTAGGATGATAGTAGCATTTAGCAGCAATAATGCATATATGAGGTTGGTGTTGTTTGTTGGAGAGATAAGTTTTAGTCCAAAACCAAACCAGATGATGATGATGATGAGATCAAGTCAAAGACCAGATCAACAGAGAAATGAATAAATGGCATAAATATGGCGTAAGTAGGTGACTAGGATTGTAGGAGCAATCAACTCAGTTCTATTCCTTCTTGTATTAAAAAACATCACATCATCATCAAAGACCAGACCAGACCACTGGGTTACTAGTGTCGTCTCCCAACTAGTATCGATTCTGCAATTCTTAAATGGAGCGCATCCGTTGGAGGCCACATTGCAAAATAAAATAAAACATCTTCAACTCAACCTTCGATTTGAGAATGACTTTGAAATGTTGAAAAGGCGTGAGGATGACGACCTGTCTGACAACAATGGATCAATAAATTGCTTATTGGTTGCATTTTATGATATCCATATTTTGAGCAGATGAAAACATAGATCAATGGCTCAATTATTTTGTATGTATCTTTTTCTTTCCTTAGTTTAGCTTAGGTTTCATTCTAATTAATTATGGGGTTCAACCGAAACAGTCTAATTTGGTATTTGTTTAAATCGCTTTGTATACACCGGCAAGTAACATGAACACAACCTCCTAGAAAAGGAAATGCATGCTCAAATTAAGACAGAAGACAGAAGAAACTAGAATTGGGTTATGAAAACAAATTGTCGCACATTCGTATCGCAGTCCTATACATACATCCACTTGAATTTTACAAGACACAAATAAATAAATAAATAATAAGGAATCAGAATTGTTAAACATTTTTGATCATATATACATATACATACCTTGAATGCAAGATCCTATAAACGATGAACGATAAATGTATTCTGATTTAATCACATATCACACAAAACAAGGACGTATGTAGAACAAAATATACGACCAATTTGTCCAGTCCAGAATTTCTCTCACTTAAAAAAAAAACAGTAGTTCCTTTATTTACTCCATCACAGACACTTATCTACTTTACATTGACAACATGCACCCACCCATACACACACATAAAAATAACTTGATTTAAATAATTATAATAGTGTTGTTGTTAGATTTTCACCACCAACCAAAGCAAACAAAGTCTCAAAGTTGGGACTGGACAAAGGTAATGTACAACCTATACTAAACTAACTAAACTAAGTATAATACAGTCCAGTCACACATTCAATCCAATAATCCACACTGCTTAATTAATTAATTAATTGGAATGAGGGGACCAGACCAGACCAGGCCAGACCGTAGCAGACAAAGAGGAAGAAATGAAATGAGATGAGATTATTGAATCCAATAATGTTAATGTATTGCATGCATATTGCGGATGGAGTAGTGAAATACATACAGATCTGTCTGTATAATACATAGAGAAAGAATTAAGGAGACACAGAAATTGTGCTATCCTAATAAACCTTCATTCCATTCATATGTATTATCTATATGGCTTAGATAAGTTTAGTTTGGAGTTAGCTTAGTTGGTTTGAGTGAGAGAGAGACAATTCTTCTCCGTATAATACATTTACTTGCAAATAGTGCATGCGGATATAATAGGAGCAAGCAAGACTTTATAATACGAGTACATGTGCAAAAATACTAAACTAAGGTTGGTTGGGTTTAGTTGGTTGAGATGATCTTATCCCTGGTTTGGATTTTTGGATCATCAGTTTAACATTGCATATTATAATCCTGTACAAGCGTAATGTTATGTTGATGGTTGCATACTATAACTTACTTACTTTACTTACCTCCCTGTTTGGTTTAGTTTAGTTTAGTTAAAGTTGCATGCATGGTCTTTGCTGTTATTTTAGGGCAATGCAATATATCCGTGTCCTATGCTTCTTTCTACCCACCCAACTAACTACATATAAAAAGTAGTAAGTAAAATAAGTAAGTAATCAAAAGTATATCATCATGATTCTCATGCAAAACCGGATCACATACAGCAGCAGGCATCATAATAACATTACTACTGCAGTCAGACTGCGGGTAGATAGATGATGAAGAGTAGTGCATAAAATAAAATAATATGTACTTGCACGGGAAATAGTAGGCCAAAAGGAGAAATTATAATAGGTGCAAAAAATGGGACAACCGCTACTATCCTCTCCAGTCAAGGCAGAGTGCAGTGCAGTAGTAATGGTAGTTATTTAGTAGGGCAGTTTGTTATTTCGAACATCGAATAATCGCATCATACACATCGGGAGGGATAAGCTATTAACATACGGAATATTTTGTGGGGATGCTATTTATTTACACAGATGAGGATGAACGATGACCCCGCCTGGCAACTCTGAAGATGATGACATGAAGAATTTGTTATTATTTACTATACTCAGCAATGAAATTATAAATGAAGAATAGTGAAACTGACAAGAAATTAATAATAATAATAATAACAACAACAAAATAAACCCTTTTGTTATATTTCCTTCTCCTGCAGACCAGGCCCGCATAATCGTTTTAATTAATAATGCATATATTTTATAACGTTCTTGTACATGGATTATGGCATATTATGTGCGTATTATTGAACTATTACTGTGGTGTGGGTGGAGCGGGCCTATTTATTAATAAATTTGCTGTGTGGGACACGTACATGGTGCAATAATTTCGGGCACAGGAAGGCAGTAGGCTAATTGAGCTAATAACCAAGCAATGCAATGCAAACTAGGAGCATAATAATAATATGTAACTAAACTAACTGACATATATTTAAATGTATTTGAGACACGGAACTCTCAAAGAGCATACATTTCTATTTCTTCCTCTCTGGCTTTAGTTTTAGTTTACTAATTCCTTCCTTTATTTATTTATTTATTTATTTATCAGCATCCTCATTCCATTTTATTAGCAGGGGCTACATATCTTTGTAAGGAACATAACATCCTTCCACCCAGATCCAATCCAACCAACCAAACAAGCATGTTATACTTAACTCAATTTATTTAACCATCAAACCAAATTTAATTCAATCGTGTATTTTGTGTCACTTGGATTGAGAATAATAAGGAGAGAAGGATTAAAAGGGGAGAAATAAAGATGAGTTATTTAGTTAAGGCGAATGTGGTCATCTTCTTCTTGCATACTTGAAATTGAGGCCTCTAATGCAAAAGTCAAATTTTACACACATTTTACCCTGCATCAAAAATAATGACAACGAACAAAACAATAAAAATTGCGCTGTGTATGTGTAAGCAAATGCAATGCGGTGTGATTTTATTTAATCAACTTTTCCCCTGTATAGTTTTGTATGCAGAAACAACCAAAAATTGACAGTTTTATTCAAATGCATGGATTCGAAACTCTGACTAAACTGCCAAAATAAATAAGAACTACTAAATTAGTTATCAACTGACTGACCAACATTTATTTTATTTTATGCAAGCGTAATAATAATAATAATAAGACCACGGCAGTCCCGGTGAGAATCCTTCTCTCGTTCATCGCCATTTACGGAGTCACGATATTGTCCCACCTTCAATGAGAATGAGACTAAAACTTAACTTGCAGCAGAACTACATTATAATTTGTACTCGCAGAAAAACCAAGTTTTACATTTTGCACGCCTCTTCAATTGCAAATCAAGCCAGCAATCTATGTACTATGTACCTTGTTCGATATTTTGCTAAAACTAGCTCACTCACTCACAATCTCACAAAGTTGGTTGCTTGTTTGTGGGTTATATAGTTTTTCTAGTTTAGCAATGGTTTTTGCAACATACGCTCATCTCCATCTTACAGAATATGATAACAATACATTTGCAAAAGTAGTAATGCAATCCGAAAGAGGGCTCTTAAGAGTACATGATAAATTTGGCATCTCATGATTCTCATGTCATCAAATTTCGTTGTAAACAAATCTAATTTTTAAAATACAATAATGACTGCCACTTATTCTAGCTTTGCCATTTCAAGTTTTTAATTTGGTTATTATAACTGGTCAGGTCAAATGTATGGGAAAAAACGGATAATTTCCATTTGCATTGCCCCCTGCCTACCTATAAATGCAGAATATAAAATTTCAGCCTTCTTCTCCAACGCAAAACAGATATCTTCTTGCAAGAGCGGGTTGTAATTGCATATGTAGACAATTTTCAACCGTTGCTGACGGCGTTTTGGATTACCTAAGAAAAATTACATATGTTTGAGCTCTCCAGGTTCGAAATTTCATTGCACCACTGGCTTTATTGTTGTCATGGTTACCTAGCATCTGCCTGACCTTCTTAGTTGTCAAGACGGTGGCAAAACCAGACCAGACCACATATCAGTGTTTGCAAGAGAAAGAGAAACATCTATTCACTTGATTTCTATCTTTTTTTTAAATTTCAAAATCTTTCTTTCACGTTATCATGTTGGGGTGGCCCACGGACAGATTTCGTCACAGGGGTCGATACTCATACCGGCGTCCGAGTAAATTAATCGTTCTGGGAGCAACGGCAATTAGCTATGGCCTTTTTCTTGTGATATTTCTCTCAATATGCTTATACAAAATTAAAAATCTACCGACTTTCAATACAACACTCGTAACAGGTAATGATTTGTTTTATAATTCCAAATCCCAGTAATTATTAACGCTTGACATTAAAACTCAGCCAATAAGTCAAGACTGGATAAAGGGGTTTCAATCAAGCTGACGATGAGAGGCAGACAATTGATCAATAATGAGTCCGATGCAATTGAAGAGCTAACGATGGTACATATACTCCTGATGATTAATATAGAGTAGTAGTAGTAGTAGATTCTGAAAATTTGATAATTATTTTAGCTCGCGAAAATTAAGGAAGAAGAATACAATGAACCTAAACTATCGGAAAGTGATATTGCTTTGGGCACTGGAAACTTAGAACAAGACGACCATCGATTGGTAGCTTACATCCGTTCAGAGTATATGATGCCACCATCGCCTAAAGGAGTCGCAGCCGGCGTGGACTGGAAACCGATTCACGTGACGAATAAAAATATTCAGCAGGCGGTGTCCAGATTTATTCGGGACATATTTAATGGAATAGTATTGATGATTATTATTTCGAGTATAAGTGCGAAAGTTCATTTCATTTGTATCATTATTCATATAGCCGAACGGAACTTTTATCGAGTGTGGGGCCAATGACGGAGAATTCTTTTCGAATACAATGATTCTAGAACGGGATTACGGGTGGACTGGACTTCTCATAGAATCAGACGAAAGACCACTGAGAAAACTTTTAGTTCGAAACCGAGCAGCGTGGATTGCTAAATGTTGTTTGTCAATTACCTCGCAGCCCAAAAAAGTAAGCAAAATTGCACTTGACACAACTTATATACAATAACAATTGAAGGGAAATTAAGTCATGCTGTTTTTAGATGGAATTTTTGCGCCATGGGATGGATGAAGGTCTAAGTTTTATTCCAGGGAAAAGACATTTCATCGGAGATAGTCAGGATTATTTTCCATTTAATGCGCAATGTTTTCCACTCTACTCAATCTTGTCAGCTATTAATTTGACGACGGTGGACTATTTTAGCCTTGATATTGAAGGAGCAGAGTTGGATGTGCTGAAAACTGTGCCATGGGATCGTGTGTTGATTAAGGTGGACAAAAATTAACAATTAACAAATATGTTCAAGACGAGTAACGTAAAATCATGATGTATTTGGTCGCAGGTATTGTCCGTGGAGGTGCATCCTGATTATGTAAAGCCTATGAGGGAATACATGACGAGTGAAGTTCCCGGATACAAAATGATAAGGTATATCGACAATGGATACTCCCATGATCAGATTTATGCCCATAAGTCTATTTTACACGAACTAAGCATCCATGTAGATTAGAATTCGAAGCAGTTGGGCGATTGTAGTTAATTGTATGTGCTATATGTATTTAATAATTGTAAAAGTATGAGTATAGTGTAAAACTTTGTTACGTATTTGTTTAGTCTGCATAAGTTGCTGTATGTGCAATGGCGTGGCACTATTATGTTGTATTAGTTTAAGGGTGGTATGAAATTTGTGGTCACTTAAAAGTGAAAATATGTATATTCTGGTTCTGGTGTAATTAGCAAAATAAATGTTTTAATAATCTAATCTTGATCTTCAGATAAACGTCGTTGTTATTACTCGCGAATAGCTTATCTCAATTAGCCTGTGCATATGATTTGATTCAACCGCATCAAAATATCCTGATCATGAAACTTAACTCAATTTCAAATCCTTTCTTTTTCTTATTTCATCCTAAAAAGATCCAACTTTATGTTCCAGTAGGATCTCAGACCCTGAATTCAATTTATAAATTCACCCAAAAGTTCCACGCTCACTTGTACAATGAGACATCATTCACCTTCTGTTTGGAAGGTTCAGTAAAGATCGCTCGGGATTGCTGTTGTTTATGGGAATGGACTGAATTGCATGCAATTCACACGATTGAAGATATTATTATATGGGTATTTAAGCACTTTTTTTTTATTATTTATGCTCTTTCTCATAGCAGGAACGGTCTCGTTTCATCTCACTCAACTTCTTTTTTTTTCAATTCATGGTTACTAGTTGGGTAGGCAGGCTTTTACAACCAAACTGAAAAGGTTTGTCCTTCCTGTCTTACAATACAAGCTTATTTAATACTTTTATTTTGCCTTGTCCCTTACTTTACAAGGAAGCAAGGAAGAATATTGCAGCAAAACTACTACCTGCACCACTACTGCATGTTATTATTAGTATGCACTGCTTTCTCATTGCACGGCTGCAATCCACTGACGAAACTCTTTTGCAAGTCAAGCTTTAAATCCTTCATTATCACATCATCCACCACGTTCATCCTATATATATTCTACATAATATTCAGATTTACAAAGATACCATTCATACATTTGGCATTGATTACGTATAGAATATAGTATGTTATGTTGCATGTATGGCTTTGGCCTCGTCTGTATTAGTATAAAGTGCTTTTATTCAACGCTTGGCTTGGTTGGATCATTCAGTATGAATGTGTCTCTCCATTTAAACAGAGTTAACCCTTTTTCCCATGAATTTGTGGTATTGACTGCTCCCTCTCTTTTATACTATCCTCTCGTCTAGAATGGTATACTATTGGTATGGTCGTTTGGTACGTTTACTTGGTGTGTTAGATAATAACTTGGTCTGGCTTGATGGTTGTAGTAATGAAACTAACTTGTATAATAAAGGAAAAAAGGGGTCTGGTCTGGTCTGCTTCATTCGTTGCTATTAAGCAGAGGAAGAAGGAGCTTTGCTTTAGCTTTGGTATAAAGTGTTTTAAAGAGAGAAGAACATAACCTACGCTTTTGTGTATTATTACAGACCAGAGGTTATTCCCACACCACTAAAAAGCTCCAAAAAAGTATTATACCAAAAGCACAAAGGACATCAACAGAATAGTGGGGAGTAGTAGACGTAGTACATACATAGTAATCTCTCTCTCTTTCACACTCTCCAGCCAAAGTTCTTTTATATGGACGTCCTCCTCTCTTTTAACCTTACCTAGCCTAGCCTCGTCCTTTGTTGGGCGATCGACGACGACTAAGAGTTTTAGGTTTAGAAGAGGAGAGAAATACACAAGTAGTATAATAAGAAGAAAAGCAATAGGACGACACACACACCAAAACCAAACCAAAATTCTCTGGTGAAGGAAGGGAAGTTGGGAAGAAAAGGAGTCACATAAAAAGGAGCTCTTCTCCTGGGTCGCCATCGCTTTTGCCTTCATCTTCTTTCTCTTTAAACAAGATCCGAAAATATATTTACAGTACAGAATAACAGAGAAAGAAAGAAAGAGTAGAGTTAAAGTTACATCAAGTTGAGGAGGACACCGAACCACCCACACTACACACAACTGCACTCTGATTACAAGTAAAAGCACTATAACAGGATGGTGATGATTAGTGCAAGGTGATGGGGATGAGATCACGATCACATCACTGGAATTTACAAGAATAGGTTGGTTGTTGCAATAATATATACATAGGAGTGTGTATAAAGTAAAAAGATAATACGAACACATAATTCTGCCACCTATATATACGAACGATCCAAGGAGGAGTATTCTTACTCTACCTCAATTATCAATCAATCGGGGTCGGATCGGGTCAATGCCAATAAATTATATAATCAAATCATCAAGGGTCTCACTTTTAAGAGTGAAGTGGTTGATGAACTGATAAAATAATAACTAGACTGGACAGGTCGGTGGTGGTGCACCAGTGCTTATTGGTATTAAATTAACTGATTTGAGGTGAAAGTGAGGGTGCGGTGACGACAACGCCGAGGTGGGGTCGTTGCTCCGGGTTACCTACGCCAATTCCAGTCGTCGACTCCTATTTCCAATTCAAAGAAAGAAACAATCAATAATAATATTATCAAATGTGAACAAGTACTAAAAAGAGTAATAAATAAAATGTAATTGCGATAATACTAAATCAAAAGTGCTTTGAAAGAAGAAATACAATCAATCATTAAAAACCAAATAATAAGCAGTTCGGTCTGTCGGAGGAAAGGAGGAAGAAAAAAAGACAAGATTTCTAAACATCAACAATCAAATCAAAAGAATCAATAACATAACATCCACATTTCCAAAGAAGTTGTATTAATAAGTTCATTTACATTTACTTGTGTTAGTTATATATAATATAATGTTATATACTCATTGTGTGCTCAAAAAGAAAGCTTTGTAATAAGAAGTGTGGTGTGGTGAGTTCAGTATTGCGCTTTGTGCACACAACAGAGACAAAAGTGGTTAAATTAAGGTGAGTTTGGTTTTTGTACAAAATATCATGAAATATGGATGGATCTATGTATATATTATAATCATGATTTTGAAAAGAGTGACGCAAAAAATCTCGTGCGTAGACAGTTTAGATTAAGTTTTTTGTAAATTACGAAACTTAAAAGCTTTTTATTTATTCATCTTTTACAGATTACAATAAATACTCGTATTGGGGGGTTCAACACCAAGATGAATTTTATGACGGAAGGAGTGGGAACTACTATCAGCGTCAATTCTGTGGAATGCGACGGATACGAGGCCAAGAATTTATTATCCAGTGAACTCAGTCTTCACTCATCGAGGGGATTTTTAGCCGACAGTTTTGTCCGCCCTCCGGTCACTTTGTCCATCAAGTTTCCACTTTGTATTGAAGTCAGTCATATCGTTATCAATCCCAAGTTAGGGAAACAAATTACCTCGGCCATTTTAATCCATACGGAAACGAGTTATCGGGTAAGTGCAATTTACTCATTTTTATAATAATATGACTCTGGATAATTTGTATTCATGTATTATTCTATATTTTGTGGGTGTGATTATAATTAGAGTTGGACAAAGGAGAATAATGGACCTGTTTCTAGCCATTTAGTTGCAAAAGAATTCATCAATACGAGTCCTATCCCAAATGTGATTGTGTTCAGGAATCCACGCTTCGTTTTGCGACGCCCCTTCGCCACTCTTCCGTTGGAGCATTATCAGCGCTATCGGAATCATGATGTCATTTACAATCTGAAACATCCATCATTCAACGTAAGTGTTAGTGTTGATGACGATCAGGATAATAAAATGATTATGAACGAACGATGGGTGGATATGGATGTATTGGCTTTTTTTATCATGTTTAATCTGTTTAATGACTGGGATAGGCTAATCAACGCGTGGTAGGAATGGAAATCTCTATTCTCCGAGTTGCCGGATCTTCCGTTCCTGCTTTGGGAGGTTTACAAGTATGGGGACAACCATGCATCCGATGCGGACAGGATGAAGTGATCAAACTATACAAACAATGGTCCCGTATTTTACGGAGAGGAGATTCATTTCTTAATCCACAACTTCAAAACACAGATTCTTCCGTGAGTTTGAAAAGAAATTAATTAATATAATATAGGGAAGTTATCCACTTTATATTCATTCAATTTTATTTTGTAATGCTAGGATGAAGGAACTCCAGCCTCAAAGAAACCGAAACTTTCCAGCAACTCACCTCCACCCCCATTTTCAATCCCGGATGAATTTTTAGATGCAATTACATGCGAAATTATGTGTCAGCCAATTCGCCTTCCATGCGGGGTAGCAGTAGATGCTTTAACCCTAGAAAAATACTATGCAGAAGAAGCCAAATTCGGCCGCCTTCCTAACGATCCCTTCACTGGAGTCACATTCAATGATAGTTTCAAACCTTTAGCCGATTCTGCCTTGAAATCTAGAATCAGCACATTTATCATGTTAAACCAGAACGAACCTTCCCTGTCCTCACTGCCTCGCACTCTTGGCTCTTGCCGCACCGGTCATGGTCCTATCAACGCCAGGGAAGCTGGAAATTACCACTCTTACTTCCGAAATCCAAACTACAATCCGCGCCTCCCCAATCTGAACAACAACTCTGTCAGTACCAAGAAAAGCAGTTCTTGTACCGTTACAAATAACAGTAATTACTACTCTCCTCATGATTACCCAGAGGAGGAATCCACCTACTTCTCCCCTCAGGGAGGGATAATTTCTTCCACTGTGCAGAAATCTACAAATAAACAACAACCAGCCGCATCCACCTTGTTACACGACCACATGAGTTCAGAGGACCACATGAATTATGAACTATTAAAAATGCTATCCGGCGGCTCCAACTATTTGGCCAAGATCAAACCAAACGTCAATTTAGAACGGAATTGCAAAGATTGTGGCCTCGTGATGAATCTGACTCGTGGAATCTCGTCCTTCTACATTGGTCTTTGTGATCATGTCATTCTATGCAAGATTTGTCTTTCCAAGACTGATACCACGGCGAGGAAAACGTGTTCTCAGTGCGGCACCGAGTGGAGAGCGAAAGACTGTTTGCGTATATTCATTTGAAAACGGTATTGCTTTCTTTTTTAGAAAAGGTAGCAATCTCGATCTTCTTGACCATTTATGTTCGCCTTATTCTTACTTGAAGTAATTGAAAGATAATCCATTGCTTTCCCAACGAAACGCGCTTCCCACCAATATCCAAATATTTAGTGACACACAACAACAATAACTCATCTTCGACTTGAATCTAAAAAGCTATTAATAATATCGCTTATTAAAAAGAACTTCTTCTCTTTCTGTATAATCTGTCAAAAACCCTCTGAATAAGTGAATGTAGATGTGTGCGTGTATTTATTACACAGATTTAGTGTGTCCTTCCTTATCCAACTACATTGCTTTAAACTTTGAATCTCCGCTGACTCCTGAATTATTTATGATATACTCAAAATTCTTTACTGTAATTATTATTATTATTCATTGCCATCCAAAAATTGTAATTAGATCCAAAAATTGTACGGAGTAATTATGACCTGTATTAATAATTGGTGATTAATTCTGATATTGGTTTAATATGTGGGTCATTAATAATGACGATACTTAATTGTACATGCTAAAAACTGGCTGTATCTCAAAGAAACAAAAACTGGTAAAAATTTACACTGGTATTTAGAAGAAAAAGCATAATAAGAGTTAAATGATGGTTAAATAATGATTATAATTTTAAGTTAACTTGTAACCACAACAATTAAGCTTTAAATTATTCAAAATAATTGAATTAACAATTATTATCTCACCCGTGTGTATTGTTCTCTGATTCTATTCTACTCTTCGATCTTTGTCGTCTCATGTCGTATCGTATTGTCTGATGATGCAATTTATTATTATATTACAAAACACGAACACCCCGTGGTATTATTATGATCATTTTTGTTATTATTACTTAATTATGTATTTAATTTGCATCTTATCTAGTTTATTATTTTTTGAAGCGGATTAATTGGTTAATTCATATTATTGTTCAAGAGTTCAGATAAGTTACATATTTTTCCGCATGCTCCCGTTTGTATTCTTGTGTTATCTCATGTTTAATGTTCCTAAAATCATAATGTTAATTAATTATTAATTAATTAATTCAATGCAAGGCAGCAGAAATTTAAGTTGCATGTATTTCTCCCAATTTATTTGATTATGCCAGTAAAAATACCTTATATTACTTTTATTTCAATTTGATTTTGTTACATATGACTAATAGTTCATTATTGATGCACGTTTAATAAGATCTCGTTTGTTACCTGTATTTTAATGTTAAATAATTAATGGCTGCTGCTGCTCCAGAAAGAACTTTGTATTCAGTTACATGTTACATACATATTATACGAATAATCCCAGAAAAAACAACCCGCATTTTGTTCTTATGTCCATATATCCTGACGAGCCTTATATGATTTACTGTATCATTACGTATTACAAACATTATCAGGTCATTATTTTACGTATTATTATTAATGCTTACTTATTTTTGAAGTATATAATAACTTGCGTTGTGTAGCGGTAATGCGTTACTTAAAATATGGATACTTAAAACTGCTGGAAATAAACATGCTGAGATTCTTTAAATTAAAAGACAATAATTTATTATTGTATATGCTCTAATTCGTCTTATCCTTATTATTATTATTTCTCCTGCAAACTGTAACGTTTGCATCTTTGATAATCCAAAATCCTAACGAGAGTGAAGGAATGGGGAAATGCCCTCCGGATCTGAGGGTGGGAATCAGGTAGGGGATAATTCCAGTGGGCCCTTCCTGAAAAAGCTTTCCATTTAAAGAACAACCCTTCGACATTAAATCGTCATCTGGTGCAGTTACGAGATACTCGTAGATTGTTATGGGGCTGCTCTCAGTAGTGATTATCCGCACGGTGATTGGCGTTGCAGGATTAAGATTCATTCCGAAGATAACGACCCCTTTTAATGAATTTATTATTAATAAATAATAGTTGTATTAATTGATGAATATAATCAATTATAGTTATAATTCACCAACCTCCTTCTAATGCAGCGTCACAATGAAGATACAGCCGAATTGTTGCCCCCGTTGTTGAATTTGGTGGATGATATAGTACAAAATTGTTATTAGTACGTAGGACGTAGGGACTAACGAGTTTTTTGAACAGGAAGGAAACAAAGTAGCTCTGGAGGAAGTATATAATTTGTAATTAAATTAAAATTATCATTGCGATATTATTATTTTACCACAATTAATATTGTAGCATAATATGGCATACCGGAGTTGGATGGTAGTTCTTAGAAATGAGTGAATACTTCGTCCTTGCAGTTAGCGTTTGTCGAGCAACGACTGAAATGCCGGAGAGGGCACTTTGTCCCAACTTGTCGAGCTGGTTGTAACAATTAATTATATTATAAGGTTAATATGAAGGTTGTTTTAATATTGTCAACTTACCCACATAAAGGAGGATACAAAACGATCCGACATTTGCGATCCTCCGCCCCATGCAGAACTTGTTTCACCTTAATTTAAGAATTTGCCCTTGTATTAATGTGCACGAGTTAATCGTTTTAAATCATTCTCACCTAGCCAAACCGGGCAATTTGGTAAGAAACGTTGCACAGTTTGTGTGACGAGTTGAATCCTTTGTGGCAACTGATCCATGATCGAAGCGTCAAGAAAGGCAAGGATAGTGGAGCTTTTCCCAGAAAGTGAATAGCTGTGTATATAACAAAAACAGAAGTTATGCAAAAATGTGTGCAGAAAAACAAATCAAAAGCATCTAGTAAGATTCTATTAGTATTGGATGAAGGACAATACATACTCATGAAATGTTACCCCGGATAAAGTAGAGTTATTCAATCCTTTGAAAAATTGAGTCAAAAACTTGATGGATGATGACGAAGAGAAGAAATCAGATTCATAATTTCCATTATTTACAGAAATGTGCGTAACATCGGGACCATAAATGGAGGAGTTGCTATATCTCGGCATTTCCTTCAAGATGGATTTCAATTTGTAGAAATCCTTACTCAATTGTTTTGCTCGAACGGATCTATTATATACTTTGGGGAACCGGAGTGGTTCTAGAGAAGGGGGAAATTAGATATGTTGAATATTATCGTTCTACGTATTAGCACACTTTTTACTAACCATTCCCTAATTCCCAACCTGCCACTGGAATCCGTAAATTATCCATGTATTTCATCAAGTGGATAGAATTAGCAGGATTCCATTTTCCTCCAGATCGTTCCAATGCATTCAACCCGTAGATTAAATCAACCCCCGTGTCCTGTACAAATTGACCGAGACCGTGTATATCTGACTCTATTTTTAAAGAAAAAGAGTACAAGAAGGAATTTTAGTAAAATGTGGCGCATTATCATTCATCATATCCACCTGTAATTCTGATCGTTGCTTGAGATCTGCGTCCTCTCCCGAAATAAATGTCATCTTGCGACGTCCCTCCAACCCTTAGATAAGCTGGAGTTAACTGTCGCGTTAAATGTATTAATTTTAGATTCCTGTAAGATTACATAGCACATAGTCCAAAATATACCCTCCAATGATAATATAATAATTATAATAATTAAGAACTTTTGTTAGTTAAGCAAGCACACGTACATCAAATTGGTGTATTTCCAGTGTCCAGCCAATAAATAGGAGTCTAATGTAAAACTGAGGAAGCGTGGGTCCACTTTTCTCACAAATGTAATATTATTCAAAATAAATTCAATTTGGTCAATTTCCGAAGATTTTGTCGTTTGATGAAATGCTGTTAAAATTAAAGTTATAAGAAAAATTGATGGCACTCCCATTATGGTTTTTTAAGGAATAAATTTTTCTTTTGCATGTATTCCAGTCTTATATTTTTTAACAAAATAATAAATGGTTCACACACAAGGGGAAAAAAATTAGAATTAAAATAGTATCATCATCATCACAAGTGTACGAGTACATGCAGGATCATCCTGTCAATCACCACTCCAACAAAAAAATGACCATATTATTCAATGATGATTCTCTACTATAAGACATACTCAAAGAGGAAGCACCAATGTTGAATTAGTTATGTTTTAGTCATGTTCATTGTGTGTTCAAACTACGGAGTATGTATAATAAATTTTTGTCAAGTCTGAATAAGTTTCAGCTTCCACACACAGCTTGTTTGTAACATCTCAATTTCATACCCGTTATGAAATCAAACTATATACAAACTAACTAACTTTGTCAATTTATTATCGATTTTAATAGCTTTGAAAGAGATTTTGACTTGCATTACATGTGTATAAATTATGGCTAATATCACAAGAAATTGAATCCATAATAAAATGTCCCATCAACCACACCCACCTAAAAATGAATGTGAGTGAAAATGGCATGCATTTTTAATTTCATGAATATAAAAATAAGGATCATATCATTATTTTGTCATGATGAATCCACACCGGTTGGGTCTGTCGGGGCGGGATGGGAAGGTGAAGGCAGACATGAAAAGCGGGTTGAGTTTTCTGGTGCTGGAGAATTTGTGCACAAGCTGAGCGTGCGTCCCTCTCTCAGCCATATTGCAATGCAAGTAGAGAGATCCACTCCACGAGGTTAAATTAAAAACTACTCTTTTTATCTACACACACAATAATCAATCCACACTGCTTTTTTTTTACTGAATCACATCCACAAAAAACATTAATACTGTTTTTACCACATCACCACGTCCACCTCCCTCTGCCTGCACCACACCCACTCTTTCTCCTCCCACCGAAAAGGTGCAAGATTGGATCTTGGAGTTGAAGGAGTGGATTGGATTCGACATCTCAGGGACTGAAAGAACTGTAAAAAGTCATGTCCGCAACGTCGCTTTCCGCTAATCGCACCCTGCCACCCAAGGAAAATGCGCTTTTTAAGAGAATTTTGGTAAGAAAAACAGTTTTTTTAAAAGAATGGATAAGACCGGTGCGACAATAATTATGATTTATTATTTGATTGTTGATTGTTGTGGAATAGCAAGGGAGAAAATGATTCTTTTTGGTTTGCAGAAATGCTACGAACACAAATTGTACAAGAATGGACTGAAATTTGCTAAGCAGATTTTGAGTAATGGACAATTTTCGGATCATGCAGGTATATACAGCAATAAATGTTCAGGATAGAATATTTTTGAATAAATTGTGGATTTTTGATAAAGTTGTTATAATGTGTAATCTAAACCTGTATTTTTCTTGGTTTACAGAGACCTTGGCGATGAAAGGGCTGATTCTCAATGCCCTAGGAAGACGAGAAGAAGCATATGAATATGTTCGACGAGGATTAAGGAATGATTTAAAATCTCACACTTGCTGGCACGTTTACGGGTTATTACAGGTACTTTATATTTATACAGCGTAATGTTGTTGAGTCATTGTTAATTAGTTCCTTTGTTCTACAGAGATCCGAAAGAAAGTATGATGAAGCGATAAAATGTTATCGAAACGCGCTAAAATGGGATTCCGCTAATATCCAGATTTTAAGAGAACTGTCTATAGTTCAAGTTCACATTCGAGATTTAGTTGGTTATCGGGTACGTGTAATTTCTAACAATTTTTAAGAGAGCTACTAGGTTGGATACATGTAAAAATTGTAAGTATAATGTTTTTATTTTCTTTGTTTAGGACACGAGAAACACTCTGTTCCAACTGAAACCCGCCCACCGAGCGTCATGGATTGGGTTAGCGATGGCATATCATCTTTTAAAAGACTATGACATGTCATTCAAGATATTAGACGAATTTGGGAAAACGTTAAATGTTAGTATTCTAAAATGTTTGTCATTTTATGTTATTGACAAACAATCTTCTTTGAATTTGCAGCCACGGGATGCGTACGATTATGAAAAAAGCGAATTGCTTCTATATCAAAGCGCGATATTAGAAGAAAGTACTGATCTTCTAGCCGCTAAGAAATTCCTGTTGGATCATGAACGCGAAATTTATGACAAATACACATTTTATGAAAGTATATGTACGTGAGAAAATACAATTTTAAGTGGATTTTCAGTAATTTTAAGTGTTCTATATTTCATGTATTAATCTATAACTCTGTCGATTGCAGGTAGACTCTACTTAAATCTTGGAGAATACGCCCAAGCAGAATCAGGTTATCGCAAGCTGATAAAAATGAACCAAGAGGACGGTGCCTATTATGAAGGCTTGGCAAAATCATTACAAATAGAAAATAATCCTTCACAGAAGTTGCTTCTGTACAAATCCGTTAGTGAACAATATCCACGAGCTTACCTACCTAAAAGGTTACCACTGGATTGTGCAGACGGAGAAGAATTCATTTCTTATCTGCGGCCTTACCTCACCGCTGGCTTAGATAAGGGAACACCTTCGCTTTTCACAGATATTAAACCCTTGTATCGAACTGTTGCAAAGGTTAAACCAATTGAAAAACTAGTCGAATCTATGGCGAATAATTTAAAAGACTATGGCAAATTTTTCAAAGGTATGTCGAGTTACACCCATACTTACTGTCTTAATTTTAAACCTAATTTATCTTTTTCTTTTGCAATCTTTCTCCAGATGACGAAAAAGTCGCCTCTGCTTCTGCCCTACTGTGGACTTATTACTACTTAGCCCAACATTATGATTTCCACCGAAACACGGAGAAAGCTCTATCGTATATTGAGAAGGCAATCGAACATACCCCCACACTCATTGAACTGTTCATGTGCAAAGGCAAGATTTATAAACATGCTGGTGACATGAACACAGCGGCCACGTGGATGGATGAAGCGAGAGAGTTGGACACGGCGGATAGATTTATTAATTCCAAAAGTGCCAAATATCTCCTACGTGCTAATTGCGTCGAAGCTGCAGCTTCCGTCTGTGGAAAATTTACCAGGGTGAGTAACAGAATCCACATAAATTCAGAAATAATAATAATAGAAATTCTATTCCTCGTTTATTTAGGAAGGTGCCTCCCCCATGGAAAATTTAAACGAAATGCAATGCATGTGGTTTCAGACAGAATGCGCATTAGCATTTCAAAGACTTGGACAATTGGGTGAATCCTTGAAGAAGTGTCATGAAGTTGATCGGGTATGCATATTTCCGTTCATGTCTTAATACCCAACTCGCAACCAATATGATGTAGCAAAAATCCAATAGATCCTTCTGAGTACATTTTCTGAATGATACCACAATTGCCTGATTTTCTAAATAAGAAAAAAAGATTTCACCTATTCCAATTCTTCCATTATATATTAAACTAACCAATTCCATTCCAATATTTTCAGCACTTTACCGAAATCATTGACGACCAATACGACTTTCACAGTTATTGTCTTCGAAAAATGACGCTACGTTCTTATATGGAACTCCTCCGTTTGGAAGATGTGTTGAGGGAACATCCATTCTATTTTAAGGCTGCAAGGTAAATATTTCAGGCTAATTTATCTTACACAATTCTACATAAAAACAAAATACACCATAAATTCTTATCCATATCTTACGAAATGAAATTAATGTACCAATTTGTTCCCTTCTTATCAGATCTGTTTTACAATAATTTATAATTAATAACAAAACAAACAAAAGTGTCCCAATCATCAGAGCAGATAAAATGTTTTCTTTTACAACAGTGGATGGAAAGTTGTACAAGAAGTTCTGACAGAAAAAAAACACAAAAAACGGGCGGAAATAAGAAGAAGATTTTTACAATAATGAAAATGTTAATCAACATAAATGTTTGCCACACATCTAACCAGACAAATGTCATTATTGCTGTGTTACATTTTTGATAGTCTTCTTTCTCATTATATAATTGTGCCTTGATTGAATTATTGTTATTATTATTAGCCCTGAGAGAAAAAGCAAAACTTAATCCATTTCTTATTCTTATTTAATTGTTGTTCTTGTTACAGGTGTGCAATCGAGGTTTACATCCACTTGTACGACCACCCTTTGCAAAATCAGTCGGCGGATGAACAAATTAGCCCAGGTAAGGAAACTTAACTCTTTTTAACTTGACAAGTTCACACGATTATATTTATATATTGAATGGTTGTTGCTTCCTCTGTCTATTTATTTACTTGCATACGCTCAGTGGGGGTCTTGGTCTAGTGGGAATTTGGTTAATTCAAGTTAAGTTGGGTTAACAAGGTGGATTGTTGTGTTATATTTCTGTATTTCCCATAATTTAATTCTCATGACACAACAATAGTAATAAATAATATCATTTAACAACTCTAAAGTCAAAAGAGGCGACATAACATAACTTTCATTTCATTTTTAATTCAAAGAACAAGAAGCAGAATCAGATTTAAATCAGGAATCTCTCATAATGTTTTTAGAATATGTAAAATGTCCCAGTTAGAATTTTCTTAAGAATATAATAAGTCGTTAAATATCTGTTCCTTTACTCGGCTGGGTAAACTAGGCATTCTTATTTTATTGTCATTGTTGATAGATAGAATATTATTTTCAGATTTTTTGTACTGTTTAAGCTCCTCGTTCATTTTTGATATTTCCCAAATAATAGAGAATTCAAGCAATACAAGTCTGTAAATTCATGAAGCATTCAATTCTAACTTTTTTATAGAATTATTAATAAGCCGCTTATTAATTACTGAAGTTACTAGCCCGGTAGTCAATTTCTATTGTAATCGCTTATGCTGAAAGAAACATCCTTCCGTAAGGAAAAATCGGGAAGAAAGCAATTGTCTGGTTTCAAATTCAAATCGTTGAAATAAATTCATCTGACATCCTGACTTATAACTTTGTCACATACATTTCCCATGCATTCGTGAGTCAGCAGTAAATATAAAGGATTATTATTATTATAATCACGAGTTCAGTTAAATTTTCAGGGTATTGTTGTAGAGTTGAGCATGCATCTTAATTATAATTATAATATCTGCCAAATGAATTGTCACCCTGGTCTGGCCTGGTAACATTCTGACTGAATATTATGTTAGTTATATGAATTACTACGTGGCAGTTGGAGATGTCTCTCTTTCTCTCTTCCAAATATTTAAACATGTTTACTTCTTAGCCAACATTATTATTCAGCGTGAGTTGTAAAGAAAAAAATATGTGACGATTATTATTATTATACCTTTTGCCTTTAAATTTGCTAAAATGCATGTAAATTCAAAATAGTATTAAGAATTCCGTCCAGAACAGCCTAAAGAAAGAAAGAACCTTGAATCGGGTACAAATATTTGTTTGTCAGGCATGGATGGGTGTAATATGCATAATCTCGTCATCCGTGGTTTGTAAGAAATCATGGAAATATTGTTGTCACTTGAATATATGATACTACTTAAAAATATGATACTACTACTACTTTTTGTATTATATGACGAATGTTATCACCTTGAAATTGTGCGTTCCTTTAACTCTTTCCCATCTCACCTCTCAATAAGCAAAAACTATGTCGTGGTCACATTACATTATTGCTTAACAAATTGCTATGTAATTCCTTGTGACATATTCATACCAAATTAGTTTCCATCCTGTGTAAATTAGTAAATTGAACGGTTTAGCAGCTTGACAACGACACTTCCTTTCCTTCCACACTCCTAAATAAAATAAACTACTAAATAGTATCGTGATAAATCGTCATTTCTTATCTTTATGCTCACGTTGTTAGTGGTGGTGGTGACAAATTGTTCAAATTATATACTGAATGCAGAAAGAAAGTGAATGATTGAATCCAAATCCAATCCAATAAATGTTACGGCATATCAGTTAGTTAGCACAAGTTGTGCTGCACAACCAAGTAATTTGCTTGTAGATGTAGTTCCTTCCATTAAAAATCAACGCGTTAAGTGTGTAGCGTGAAAAATATGGGTAAACATAAATGCTCAGTCCATTTATTTATTCGCCATCATCAGTCATCACGCACGCACTTTGTTGCAACAAGAAGAAAATGAAGGAGAGTCAATAATTTCATGCGACTACAGATTAGGCAGGGATACTTTAGTTGGTTGGTGCCTGCAATTAGTCCCATCGATTGAATTGAGTGGTCAGTTTCAATATTTGTGACATGATTATGTCCAATTATGTTTTCTGCAATTGGACCTGTGGCCAGATTAATTGTGTTCAGAGTGTGGTTTGGTTTGCTTGCATTTGATTTGGTCGTAGCAGTACTTACAAAAATGTATCTCTGAAAAAAAGACATTAAGTTAGTTGCACACATTATTGACTGTCTGATTCACCCATTTGGTATGATCGTTAGTTAAATAGCAACAAGCAAGTGAGTGAATGAACACTCCCATTAAAAAGAGGGATAATTTATGATCAAGTAAAGCCAAATAGTTGTACTGCTTCCGTTCTGTTTTTATGTATGATGACTTGATGAGATTGCTTCAGTAGTTTAGTAAAGGTGTGTACTTTGTTTTAGCAAGAAATTATTAGTTAGTGACACATATAAAACCAATCGGATGATGGTTGGTAATAATAATAACTAACTAACTAACTAAAAGAACAAGAGCATTATTTATTGCGTAGTGGTTGGTAGTTTTATAATAATAATTATAATACAGATCAATACGGTTGATTGGAGGAGTTATAATGACAACGTAGCCGTAATTGTGTTAGTGAACTCAGAGAACTGAGCATTATGATTATTATTGTGATCATGCTTATTATTATTTTTTTTATTTTGCAAAGATGGAAGAACGTGTGTTGTGTTACTGTGTATAGGGCAGGGTTGTTGTTGGGTGGAGGGTACCACGCCTTTCTTATTTAACCAAGTTACAGCCTTACTTTACCTTACTTACTTCCACGACGACTGCATTGGAATTGCACTGCATTTTGCTAACTGTTTTCAAGAGGAAAAAGAGAATGCTGCTAGGTTGACTGCCAGACGTAATGAAAATTTGTGCTCTCATTTTTATTTTTTGACCCATTTTTGTATTTTATTAGTATTGTGTGCTCACCTGCTGCAGTTAGTTAGTTAAGTTTATAGTTAGTTGTTGGTTTGGTATTACTTAACAAGAACAAAACAATGCATAATGTAATGTGTAGCTTTATAGTTAGTCAGTCAGTCAGACTTATTATATAATAATAATATCAGGATTTTCACCCCAAGAACTTGTTGCATTCTTTTGTATTATTATTGTCCTGTCCTGCATTGCATTGTATTGTAGATATGTCGGCATCTTAAAACAACAGAGGAGACACCGCACTACCAATTTTTTTTTATTCCTTTATATTATTAATCGCTCCTCTGTTGATCCATCCGCTCTGATAATTTAATGGTCTTGACTTATTCACTCAGTCACTCTCATTACGACGAATTACACTCTTGTAATCATAAATGTAATGTGTAATTAATTGCTACTTTGCTTGGACTCGGCTAAAAAAGTTCAGTTGACTTGGCGCATGCATGCCGTTGTTGGACTGTCGTAAATGGAAATGGAAATAAGTATGGATGGGCCACACCACACAATCAAATCAAACTACCCTTTTAGTTAATATATTATAATGAATTATGCAATCATCATGAAAATGAAATGATGACCATTAATTATATTATATTGCTCTTTACTTTTCTTTATTTTGTCATCAGTTTAATATATAATCCAATTCAATTTACAAACAAATTGTTCTTATACAGAGATGACAAAAAGACACTTAAAAATAGATATCAACGATTTTACTTTGGTTTATTTATATAGTACTAATTTTTTACATTTGCTGGACTTGAGAGAGATAAAATAACGACGGAATAATAATATGTCGTCATATTATTATTATTTATTTATTTATTATTAAAACATTTTAAAGCATAACGTTATCATAACTTATAGCACATGAAATCGGTAATAGGTTCTGCACAGTAAGTTTTTACTAGTGAATTTATCAATGAGCAGCAGCAGGAGGAGCAGTAGGGGCTCAAATTGTCAAGATTATGACATCACATTGACTTATATAGCAAATTGAGCTGTACAAACATTCTTTTTTGAATAGTAGTAGTGTAATAATATGTATGTATCATAATAATAGCAACACAGAAATTGAGAGGAGTAGGAAGGACGCTAATTATTCTTCTATTACAATATTACAATTTGTTGAAGAGAGAGAACTTAACCCCGGGTTGAATTAAAAGTATGGCATTTGATCAGTTCCATCGCATCACACGGTATTATATCTTTAAAAAAAGGACGTCGATGATATTATTGTACGCTTTTTGTGACGTGACTGTGTCACCACGTCCGTTGAGAATCGATTCCTTATATTTTATTTACAAGAGCATTCATTTTATAAGTTGAAATAAGCACATAAAAGTTGGGTAAAGATTTAAACAATGGTTTCTTTCTTATTATACATCTGTACAGCGTTTGTTTCTAGATATACAATAATATGTCGTCAAATAACAATAGAACGGTTCTGTTGCGTTGTTTTATTTTGTGGGGCCAAGCCTTCCCCTCCGGCTGTGATCTGTTTCTGTACACGCTTGGTTTGTTCATTAGTCATTTGTTTCTTGTTGGATAAATAATTTTGACATTTATTTCCATCTCCATCTGTTCTATTCTGACTGCTCGGACTGACCAATCGACCTCAAGAATTTGCACAAATTCACACATTTTAACAAAGAAAAAGACATAAACAACAATGAACAAGACACGTTTTTCTCTCTTTTTTTTGTGCCCTTAACTCACTCAAGTATTATGTAGTAGCAGTTGGTTGGTTGTTGTTTCTTATGGTTCGGTTGGTTTGTCTTAAGTCTTGACAATGTATATATTAACTTCCTTTTTCATTTATATTTTATTTTATATAGTATTTATTGTACATTATACGATAGATATTTCCATTGACTGAATTTAACCCTTTCACTATAACGATAATACAAGACACAAAAAAACTTAGATATGCACACGGCACACACACACTTCTTTTTTTGTGATGAACCGCAATTGTAACACAAGTTGCAATAATATTTTATCTCTCTCTGATATTATTGAATAGTGTAAATAATAGAATAGTTTTATACCATCATCATCATTAATAATAATGGTAATTATAACAACATTACTTAATTAATGAAAATGTTTATAACATAATTTCTCTTATGTTTTTTGGCATTTATGAGTCGTTACACGCTCAGTCACACACACACTTATTTAATTACAATTGTAACAGAATTATTGTGCCGGCTTGTTGGCACTTTCAGTCGTCATTCTTTTTTTAAGATGATGGATTTCCTCATAATTTGATCTTGTAGCTAAACCCACCTGGTCCACCTCTCTGAAAAGAGTAGTAACTCCCATCCGGCGACACACCACTCCCACCACCACCACTCGTACCACCACCATTCTTACTATTTACGCCAGTCTTGCCTTGTACGGATGGGGGAGGTTTACTCGGACCTGCACGAAACACGGTCCGTGTTGTTACTGCCTCCGACTCTGTGTTGTATTGTGGGAGTGGTTCCCTGTGAACAAGAGAGAGAAAATGAAATGATGAACCATTGTTTTTTAATTAAGCAAAAGGAATTAGGCCACACCACACACACACACACACCATTAAACTAAATGCTATATTATATTATGGCTCTTAAGGAATAGAATTGAATTGCAGGTTTTATAAACTCATAAATAAATAAACAATGTGAAATGAAATGGAAACGGGAGAAATATTACGTCACAAAAAAATAACAGATGAACCATAACATAGCATTTAAAATCGTGCATCATATCACAAGCGTTTCGAGGCGTTATTACAATGCACTGAATTGGATCGAGTGAGTGAGTGTTAGTTGTTGAGGTGAATGATGAATTTAAATAATAATAATAATTCTATTGTATAGATTTTATGTTATGTGGTTGTGGTGGTCTGTTCTGATCTGTTCTCCTTTACACTTTACTTTATCCCGGCATTATATTAGGAAGGAATTTAATTGTTTTTCGTTCTTGTATGCAAAGATCGTATCGTTTCGTTCGTACCGATCATTATTTTCCTTAATAATAATAACACATCATCATCAGGTTTAAGCAATCAAATGGATGATATGCACCATCATTCCATAATAATTTGTGGAGTTCTAAAACATGAAATTAAATCTGAATGGTTGCGTCAAATTGCAGACATAAAAAATAATGGCAAGGAAAGGAACAAGCATTTATTATTATTTATGTATGTTTTAAATATTCCTTGATTCCATTGTTTTTTAGCTGTTGAATGGTTTAGTTAAATATATGATGATGATTAACTATCTCTTCTGATAGAAAATGATTTAAAAAAAGAGCTATAAAAAACAAGTTGATTGATTCCTTCCTAATAAAAAGATATCATTGATTGGACAGCAAGACGGTTTTTAGAGCGAATAAAGTATAAAATTTGCATATTGACAAAAGAACATCATCCTTTTATCTCCTTTCTTTGAATCCTTTACACTTTACCGATGCAGGAGAGGATCGAGAAAAAAAGATCCTTATTATAATAAATTCTAATTATATAATCTTGCCATTACAAGTTGAAACTGCAGGGTTGTCGAATTAATGTTAATGCTGTTGCTGCCTCAATAAAAAAAGGTGGAGTCGTTTCAAGTGAACATGATCTTTCCATTTCTTTCGCAAAATCACAATTTAGTTCAGTCAAGTCATGTACGTATATTTGAAATGAATGGATTGAAGTGCAATGCAATGCAATGCAACAAACTGCGAGAGATCTAAGGTTAATTGGTAGCATGCAGCATTCCTTTAAAGACATTTGTTTGGTAGTAATAAGTATTTTTCTACTCGTCCTACACACTCCATCATCCATCCGTCACAATATGTCGATCGACAATTTAACAAGCATGCTGCAACCAACAGAATAAAAAAAGCAGGTGGGGCCATGTCCCTCAAAACTAATGTATTTAACTCAACTATAACTCTGATCACCGTCATAATAGTAATAATGATAATAATGATAATAATATTATGACGACGATTAGTTTAACAGATCTTTCTTACAAGTATTCATTTTTAGTAATGTTGTTACATTGTTGTGAAATATTGAGTTGGACTTGAAGGACACACACATACATACATAAACTTTTAGTGGCTTTTAATGTAGAGCAAATATCGTTCTTTCTTCCTTTCTTTCTTTGATATCTATTTTGCAAATGGACCAATTTAATCTCCTCATCCTAAATAAGTAAGTCTGCCTCTGCCCTCCTTGTTATGCATTCATGTGAAATGGACTTATTATTTTCTGACATTCTTCTTTATCCATGGGAATTTTTAGAGGCAATGAATAATGTTCATGAATGAATGAATTGAAAAGTATTGACAAGAGGAACCCATTGTGTGCTTTATGGTGGGGTTGAATTTGAATGATGTGTGTATGTGATGTATGTGTCCTTTCACTCGTCTAAAGTCAAGTTGTTATATTGGTGGCATTCATTGTTGGACTGGTGGTCAGAATAATATAATAAGGACAAAACTGAAGCATTTTTTAATAATGTAATAATAATAGTGACATGACAGGAGATCAACCTCAACCTAGACCATAAAGAAAAGAGAAAGAAAGATTCATTTTTGTACGCACCTGTAATTCACATACGCGTCCTGATGTAAGGGTGACGTTTGTTGTTGTTGGTGGGATGATTGTGATTGTGGGAGGAATTGATGAAGAGGAGATCTGTACCCGCTATTTAGGAGGGATTGACCGATACCGGAGACCCCATTAAAAAACGGGGATTGGAATTGTATCCCTCCTCCTTGTTGGTATTGATTGCCACCTCCATTGTTAAAGAAATTTGGTTGTTGTTGCGAGTTTGGGAAGAAGTTGTTATTATTATTGTTATTATTTTGTTGTTGTTGTTGTAAAGGTTGATAATACTGCGTTATTGGGGAGTAATACCCATCCACTTGAGATTGGGGGCGTGGTTGGAAGTAGTTTTGATTCTGGAAGTCGAAAATTGGACCAGATTGTCTCACTTGGCCAGGATACTGGTTTATGGCTTTGTTAGATCTATCTGACTGGGATAAGGGTTGTTGTTGCTGCTGTTGTGCAGGACCAAATGCGGGTCTGAATCCGGATGATAAGCCCCCACCAAAATTAGTGTTTGTATATAAAGTGTGTGGTTGTCTGTTGTTGTTATTGCCACTGTTACTCGTGGTGGTGCCCGGGAGTGGGTACAGTTTTGGGGATTCTAGCTGAATAATGGGATGTTTCTGCTTAATCACATTTTGCTGTTGGTGGTGGCGATAGGGTTGGATTCTGGAGTCATAGTTGTAATTGTGAAGATTATTATTATCCCCTAAAGCATTGCTATTGTCGTCAATTGGAGGAATAAACCCATTTTGATTACTCAATCGATTATTATCAAGATAAAGGGAAGGTGAGGTTGGTCTTGGACTGACTCCGTTCTGATTGTAATATGCACCCTGCAAAACTTTCTTTGGTTTAGTTGTATAGCCAGGATAAATTGGGGGATTCGTGTTGTAATAGATTTTGCCTTGTGGTAACGGGGTGGGTCGTTGCTGCTGTTGTTTTTTGGAGTTGTATTGTAAAATGACACGATCTTCCTCATCTTCTCCTGATCCATTTCCTTCCAATACTCTGGTTGGATACCCCTGTTCATCAAAAGGAGGGCGTGGTGTAACCTCAAATTGTTGTCGATACACATCACCTCCTCCTTCCTCTTCATGACGGCCTGGTTGATTCAACTCTGCCAAGGATTTCAACTGACCTCGCACATAGACATAGTTATTTAAAGGTGATGATGGTGGTTTAGACGAGGGTGTTATTAGGGTTGGTGGTGCAATTGTATTACTTGTTATCACTGGAGGAATGAATAATGACGGTGGTAGTGGGGGTCCTTCTTCTTCCTCCTCTTGAGACAATGGTCTTATCGGGGGTGAAATCACTTTGTTCACCACCATGTCCGTATCCACCTCATATTTTGTGATGAAATTACCCTTATTCAGTAACAACTTGCCACCTCCTGGGCGCTGTTGTTTTCTTTTCTTCAAGGGCGGCACTCCTCCTCCAATCTCTGATAATAAGTAGGGGTTAGGATATGGTGTTGTAACTAGGATGGGTGGATATGCTTCTTCACTATCATCGGGAGGTTGGGTCATAGGGAATTTTGCTTTTTTAGAGTTGGGTCGCTGTAGAATTGGTCTTTTATTTCCAAATGAGTAGGACAACCCGAGAGGAGGAGGGAGTGTGGGACGTTTCGTGGTTTTGTTGTATACAGTATAAAAGTTTCTGGGTGGTGGGACCACAAGACCAGGAGCGAAGGGGCCGGGAGGCACAATTGTTGTGTTGTCGTCAGCATAGTCAAAATCGTATGGTGGTGGTAGGAAGATGGAGGGGTCATCCGTCTCGTTATCATTCGGGTTGAGAACGAGAGGAGGGAAGAAGGGGGGATATCCTCCGCCTGGAGGGGGTGGCCCACCTCCCCCCGTTCTGTTAAAGCCGGGTGGTGGTAATAGTGGGGGATAAAACCCAGGTGGGGGACCACCAGTTCTATTATTATTCCCTCCAGGTGGTGGGAATGGAAAGAAATGTGGTGGTGGGGGTAATCTTGTAAAGTTTCCTCCTGGTGGATAACCACCCTGTCCATACTGTCCTAGTGGCAAACCTTGTGGAAATAGCGAATTATTCACACCTCCGAAGTTCCCTCCCGGAGGTCGATAATAGTCTGGTATGGTCCCATTCGGATACAAGGGTACCATTCCGGGTGGGGGTAATCTACTCGGATCAAAGGACTCATTAAACGCACCGGGTGGAGGATAAGGCAATCCAAATGGAGGAGGTGGTCCTAAAAACACTGGGGGCCCTGTCTCATTTACAAACACGGGGAAGGGAGGTGGGTTATCAGAATCCAATGCAATTCTTAGCGGTGGTTTATTCCCTCTTTGATAATTGTCTATAGGTTTCCACACCTCTCTCAACGAAGCGTCTAAATCACCTCCCTTCAACACGAGTAAATGTCCATCCGACAACCAAATATCATTCTGCTTCACATTTCCCAACGTGTGTTGATTATCATTGCGTGGAAAATCGTTACTTGCCGCGTATGAAAGTAGACCTGGAGGAGATGATGGCGTATTTCCCCCGTCGGAGAAGAATTTGTCGATTAAAGCGTATTTTCCATCTTCTGAGCCAATTTCAAGGGCCAAGTTTTTATCACCACTACCACTACTGCTGGAATTTGTGGATTTATTATTATCCCCTCCTCCCACAACTTCTTCTTCTCCACTTCCTTTATTATTATTAACATTAATATTGTCAATATTACTACTTGGCACTATTTTCCTCTTCTTATTATTTGGGCGTTTCACTTTCCTCCTACGACCACTTTTTGGCTTGCTAACACTGCTAACACCACCACCCTCACCAACACTACTAGGTTTTTGCGTGTATTGTTCTTCTTCCAATGATGATGGAGAAGCTGCTTGTTGTGGGGACACTGTTCGTATTCTAGACCTATTTCTTCGATAACCTTTCAATTTCTTAGGAGGACGTGTCAACAAACTACTTGGTCTGATTCTAGGGGAATAGCGGGTATTTGTTGGTGGTGGTGATGATGATGGGGGATAAGATATTTCTTGAATTTGATCATCTCCCACTTGTCCAGGTTCGGACTCAGTCTTGAAATTCTCCTCGATCGAATTAGACGAGGGTGAAGTAGGTGAGGGGTAAATGGATTGATATCCTGATGAGGATGACGATCTGTCATTGTTGTTCAATCGTCGTCTATAAATTAGGGTAGGACTTGCCGAAATAATTCCCCCGGATGAAGGATAATGGTCGGCGGCGTCATTATCATCATTTGTTTTGATGCGTATTGCACTCGAATATGGTATGAATAATAAGGTGGCGATGATGAAGATCACCACCGCCGGGATCTGTTGGACCCGCATGGTCGGTCCTACACGAAAAAAGCATGAAATTGTGAACTAACGGTTTTCTACCCTCTCAAGTTTTAAACCATCTCTAAAAAATCTAGAAAGAGAGTGAATAATTAATTGTTATACATACCTTGTATTGTGTCTCTTGTTAATCCGTGTTCTTTTTTCGTCACAATTATCACAAAAACACAATAATAATGGTTCAATTAACAGTGTCCAGTTCTGGCACACTAGTGTGGTCCTCGTGTTACTACAGAGTGCAGAATTTTTCTTTGCCCAGCAATAATAATTGTTGTAATGAATGCAATCTTTGACGTGGTTGTTGTAAGGAAATGACTTTTCTACCAATTTGCATCCCATGCTCATGCTAAAAATCCCTGCTGCATTCTACGGGTTTCTTCTCCTTGGTGGTATGGTATGATGATACTAGTTTTAGTTGCTGCATATGAATCAGGCTTTACGTATTTCTTACAAAATATAAGATAATACAAAACTATGTAATGGTTGCATGCATAACGACAACATGTAATATCCACATACTAGTTTTGGTACCTGGGGCAAAGGCCCCATGTATCTGTATTATAGCAAGCACTGCACTAAACCAAACCAAACCACAAATTCAGGTAGAATAATAAAACACAACTTAAAACCTGTGATATTTGAACTTTACATGATTATTATCGTCGTCTTTTGGAATTATATTCTGATTTTGCTCATGTCACAAAACAAAACACTGGAAAAACTTGTATATTTATTTCTGATCTGATGACATTAGCTCCTTGTGTTATAATAATAGCGAATATAATATTATGCTTGTTTCAGAACGGCAACCCAAGTGACACTGACAGGCTCCTTGTTGTCTCACAACCTAATAGATAATCAAGGGACCTGTTGTGTGCATGTGTGTAGTATCACAGCTCAACGTAAACGTAATAAAATGAAATAATAATAGAGACTTTAACTTGATTTACCTTACTTTAGGGGAGACAGAGATTGATCGTATTATAAAATAGTGCTTAGTTAGTTAGTTAGTTAGCATGTATTACAGGTAGATAGATACATAGACATTCTCATGCAGGGTGGTGTAGTTTAGTTGTTATTATTATTGTTGGCTTGGACTTAAGTGCAGTCAGCCAGGGCTTGCCTCGCCTATTCATTCTCTATGTTATTATATTCCACCTTCCTTCCTCATCATGGCATTACCTTACCTTATTTTATCATTATTATTATAACTATTATTATTATTCGCATGGACGGATTGGATATCCCATGCTACAGTTCCCATTCTTATTACGATCAAACTGCCCTCACTCACAATAAAAGAAATAGTGCAGCAATCTATATATTCTGTCTGATGCAGATTGAATATCATTGAATTCAGACCAGAGCAGCAGCAGCAGGTTGTTGGTTTAAGAAGTTGAATATCATCATAATAATAATATGTGAATGCCCAGCCCAGCCCAACCCAACCCACGGAAAGATACGTTATTATAAATGACGTAAATTAAAGGGCACAATATTCTAATCTGACTAACTGTGGTAAAGAACTGTAATATTATTATCCCTCAGATCATACTTGGTTTGGTTTGGTTAGGTTTTTTGAAATGAATTTATAAATGAGATGAAATTCATCCTATCTCAATCTCCCTCTCATTCTTTTTTCCTGGTACAATTAATCTGGGTTGTAATCTTGTAGTCTTATGTTTCTCTCTCTCTCTCTCTCTCTTTAAGATTACATATCTCACATCCAATTCAATTGTTGGAGTAGAAAATACATAAGTAGTAAATAAATAAACAAGTGCAGTCAGTGATACAACAATGCACCCTCAAGAATATGATGATTAAATGGTTGACTTGACTTTGATTCTTATGGTTTAGTTGCCACCACCGCAGATTAAATCTGACAAAAGATAGATATATTTGTACATGTGCGATATGTCATTTAATTTATGTAGTATCATTCATTTTCGTCTTTCTCTTTCTGTCTCTCTCTTTCCTCCGTGGTTGCAAATGTTTTGCGAATTAAGTAAGTAGTGCAAAAAATGGCGTTGTTAGTTGTCGTCTTATGAAGTCAGCCAGTAATTGTATCCCTTCCCTTTGAAATTTAATAATAATATTATAATGATGGAACTGTAATTGTAATAATGAATTTAGTATGCACTAAATATAAAATGAATAATGCATTCTAATAATAATAATGAGGCGGTGTGGTCATGTTTTATTGATTATTGGTTACTCACACTACTGCCTGCCTCACTCACCTCACCTGTCTGTCATTTTTTATTTATTTATTTATCGGTGTCAGACTATTTTGGTCCACTCCACTTTTTAATTTTAGTCTGATCTGTGCATGTAAGTGTCATTATCCTGATTTGATTTGGATTCATTCAATTCATTAAATTACATAGCGGTCATTATTGCGCGAGTTATGCATGCATGAGTGTCGAATCGACTCCACTCATTCGTGTACCGCACAGAATAGGACCCATTGTGACCAAACAATCACATAATTGAATGGGAGCATGTTAAAAAAGAAGTGGTAGTAGTGGTCTTTCTTATCCAAGCGGTGGCACTTATTCCCTCCCATTCCTAATTTTAGTCAGGCTCATTCTTATATTTCTTGTCTTCATTCAAAATTGAACTTGTTGTGTCAATCAATTCATTCCTCTCCTCCTTATGGAAATAATAATAATAATAGTAAGGAATCATTATTAAGGAATAATACAGTACAGTGGGTGCAATGCATGCAACCTTGTTTGTTTGTTTCCATGCTGTGATCATTGCTGTTAAATAAGTGAGATATTGACGAGATGGGCATTACCCACCTTGGAATTTGAGATTGACTACTTGTTACTTACTCTATTATATCATTCATTATCCAATTGAATTCTGGTTCTTATTGATTGCGCCCAATTAATTATGTATGAAGTAATAATAATGCTTAAATGGTTAGTTAGCTAGTTATGTGTGTAGAATAGGCATAATTACGGGGTGCTGCTGTGTCGTATTGTATTTTTGCCTCCTTCCGTTGATGTGACAAGGTGAACTAATAGTAGTAGATGTCGATGGAGGATGTAGAATAAAATGGCAAGTAAATGCTATCTCTTGTTTTGCTGGAACTAATTTAACGAAGGTCGAAGATCGTTCACAATAATTCTGTACATAAATATTGTACACGTTGTCGTTGTAGGAAGGAAGGAGAGAGATAAATTTGTTTTTGAGCAGAGGTGACGAAATGGCGAATCTCTGTTAAAGTAGCAAATATCCTGGTCTAAAAATAAGTGAATAAGACATTTCAGTTTCCATATTTTTTTTGTATTACTTTATACTTGGTAAATATAGGTTGTAATGTAGGCATAAAAAAGCAAGTGTACTAATTCTGTGAATAATGCGCTATTTATTATTTTCACATAGATAGCTTCATTTCATTGGATTCCTATGTTTGTATCCCTTTTGGTATCTATCGTGTGAGAAGGCCTTGTCCTTAATTTAGGCTCGTCGATTATGTACTTTCTTCGTTTATTCGTCTTGTCTTGTTGTATCCAGGGATCACGTTTGTTAATATATAAAGTTTATCGTATCAACACGCTCTGCTGCAGCAGCGATGCGATAGGATATCATTATTATGTTCTCACCACGACCGACGACCCTTTAGTCTAAAACCAACGGAAGGACTTTTACTGACATTACAACTAACTGTAAAGTATTTACATAATAACAATGAAACAACGATAAACCTCCTCTCCTCCTTGTAAAACAGCACAATAAATAACAACAATGAAATCGCGTGTTCAACTTAATCTGCAATTTATTTCATGTTATCTAATAACACCAACAACCAAACTCTACTTTATTTATTACAGTGAATGCAGTGTTGTGTGTTGTACTTTGTGTGATTTAATTTCCCATCATAATAAATAACACACAAGATAATCAATCATAAATATTCAATCTTTCTCTCGAGTAAATAAATAAATGGCTCAATTTTATAAATTACTCTTTCAAGTCCAAGTCCTCGATAATAGGGCACACTTGGTGGTGGTGTGGTGTAGGTATGTACGTTGTACTCGTCGTACATACGTGGGACAAGAACAAATAGGAATGGATGATGCATCTGGTTTAAAATTATGCAATACATGACACATCAATTCACTCTTTCTCTCTCTAGTTTTTAAATGAATCTCACATTTGTTTAAACCACACGCCGGACAAGATTTATATGCACAAGAGCATGCATCAACTTGTGTATACTTACTTCTTGACTTGACATAATTGAGGTAATTTGGACAAAAGTTGGAAAAGTCCTTCTACCAAAGAATACAGTAATACCGACCGAGGCAGTATTATCTGTAAGTAGTGTATTGTTCATTAGATTGTAGATGATAACAAACGTATAAGCACTACTTTAAGAAATGTCGTTAAAATAATACTTGTTGTAATAATAATAACGATTGATGATGATAGTTAGTTGTATTCTCTCAAGTGTTTGACGAAGCGTTTGGTCGGCCTTGGTAAAGGCCACCACGGTGAACAGGACGGGAGGGAATTATTATTAGCATAGTTATATTTAGTATTTTACTCGCTAAAAGACATCTCTGTAAAAAAAAAAGACCTGTTGGTAAATGATGCAAACTAATAATCTAAAAAACACGGGTGAAGTTTGATTGTTTGATATAAACAACTGATCTCATTCATTTGCCTGCATTGCTTGCTTATTGTTTTGTTCTTTTGCAATACGATAAAGAAATGAATTTGCAAATTATTATGATGCGAGTCCCTTTTTAAAATGATAAGTGCTCAACAACTGACACATTAATTTTAGATGTGAATCTAAATAATTCGCCCAGAAATTAATATCGCAACACAAGTGCACCACCTCTTCTTACACACAGGCTCTCTGTGTCTTTCTTAAGGTGTGATATTTCCCACTTGCATTCATGGATTCTATCTGTCTCTCTGTCATTTCAATTCTGTTGATTGTGTTGTCCAATCTGTAACAGAGTATCATCACGTACCACACCATCACCACCACCAAAGAGTCATAAATTAGCTTCCGTAATATGTAATTGTCTGTCATTTACGAACTACATAAGCTAATAATGTAAAATGGAGGAATGCCAGAGTCGTTGGAACCTTAATGTAAATGTAATGCAAGATAAAACCTCCTGCAATGCAATGTATGCAATAATATGTAATGCAATATCGTTCCATTCCATTTGCTTATTTATTTATTTACTTACTTCCCGCGTGTGCCCTGATTATCAAGTATATGTAATTGTAGTAGTAGTAAAAAGAAATACAGAGATGAATTAGTCTCGTTTTTATTATTTGCTCTCCATCCACTCGGCAAGTTGGGTTATATAATAATTTGCTGTCATCCCGAGATGAGGAATGGGCCTGCGTCCATCCTACGTAAATAAGTGCACCTCCACTCCACTCTCCAAGGGGTGCTCGCACTGAATATTATTATCTGACTGAACTGAGCTGAAGTGCACATTAATTCACAATTATTATGCAATAATTGAGGTGTCCACCATTTTATATTAACGGTTCTTGTCTTGTATGGCGCACGTGGATTTGACTTTATTGGATTTTATTGCGAAGGAATGAATAAATTTAGAAAAAAAGTGTATCAAGTTTTAACAAGAGCGATTAGCAGTAGAGGGGCGTTAATTTCTTGCGGCATCTCAGATCCCATTTGAAATATGGAATGCATAAGAAGAAACAGGAAATAAATAAGTAAGGGTTGTGATACTGTTCGTATTTACTCAGTACACAAGCACACCTTAACTTGTGCGATTAGAAAATGCATTATATAAATTGTTAAGTTGTTGGCTACTGATATGCTGCTTCAGGGGAATGCATTTTCATTACGAGCATTTATCCATCTATCTTGTTAGTTTAATAGTAAGTGGTGGTGGTGGTAGTGGTCTAGTGAGACGAAATTTAATGAGAAATTTGGGCTGAAATTATGATTAAGTTGTTGGACCTAACTTTAGACACAGCTTAATGTCAACCCTGTTTTGAATTATTTTTAACTTGTTTTATATTGTCTATAAAGTTTCTCTTATGCATTTTTATTTCACTTTTTGGTCTGGTTTTTATTCGCAAAGTAGCCAAAGTTAGATAGATAGATTCATTCTAACTCTGACTCGTGTCGTGGGTGGCCGCAGGACTTGTTCACGAAGTCACGCGTAGCCTTACGTCACGCGAGGTTATGCTGTTGCTGCTGCTCAAACAAAACTGAAAAGTTTATTTAGAGAATATTTAGAGAGAGACTTAGCAGAGAGACATATTTTGGTTTATTCAGAGCAGATTATGTATGACTTTATGATACAACCTTATATGTATCCATTATATGTAACCTTATATGTAAGTGGAATGGAATTGCAATAATGGGCTGCTTGCTTACTTGCTTACTTACTTGGCCTTTCGAAAATTGAGAAAGACAAAAAATGTGGTAATAATGGTTTTAATTAATTGTGTTTTAAGAACATTTCTTTCCCTATTTCTAGAAAATCTGTCTGCTGCGGATCTAAAGAAGCTAAAAAACAAGCAGCGAAAAGCCAAGAAGAAGGCGGAGATGGAACAACAGGTATCAATATGTGCAAACTACAAACCTTAATCAATGTTCCTTCATTTCTCTCTTCTTCTCTCCCACTGACTGACTGACTGACTCTTCTTGTCTTACCCAAGAAATATTCTAATTAAATGCTAATTAATCTGTCTGTATGTGTCTTCAGGCTGCAGCCGCGATTGCAGAAAAGAAGGAACAACACGCCAAATCGAAACAAGCCTCTGGCGAGGATAGCGAAGCACATCCGCCGCCATCGGAAGAATTGATGCCGGAAAAACTTGCCTCTGTTTCTGAACCACTCCAGCAAGCAATAAGATTTCTTATTCCTCTCCAATCCTTCGCTGCGAATAGGATTGACACGCATTTATTAGCGTATGAAATCTTCAGCCGGAAAGGTGACATTATTTGACAATTATTATGTAATGAAGGCCCACATACTGACGGACATCTTTGTTTGTTTTTGTTTCAGAGAAACCATTGCTTATGCTGCAAAGTATCAAACGCGCGTTGAAGGTGGACCCAGCACATCCACAACTGAAAAACTTCTTGCTCCAGTTTCATACAGAAATGGATAAAACGTAAATGGAGCAAAATTGTATTTTATTTGAGTAATTTGTGTTAATTTTAATTTTGTGCAATTTTCTATGCTTTCTTTTACAGAGTCAACTCCCTCCCGAGCCCTTTACCAGATTTTATGAAGAAAGAAATGGATGCAATCTACAAAACCGTGAATTTGAACCAGCTCAAAAACGATATGGAAGGAATAATAATTAAATAGTTAACTAAATTTTGGGTGATGCATATTGTAGGTATGTTAGGTTAAAATACAGATACCACAAATTTTTACCATACATCATCATAAAATCATGATAAATTTAGATCTATTATTATGAATGGATAATTACTATTAATTAATTAATTAATTGTTCCGAGCCATATTTGTATTATAGAAGGAAATCTATTCTATTTGGTCTCTGTTTTAAAGAAAGAAGAAGCAGTGTGTACGTCTGTCCTGTAAGAAGAAGCAATGCTTTAAGGTAGAATAGTAAACCCGACTTTAATATCTTGTCTACAAATTGTACTTTATTGAACTCTTTAAAACATGGTCATCATCATTAGCATATAATGCAACGCAATACAACAATACAATAACTTCCTTCCTCCTACGTAACTAAATCCGAATAATCCGAAATCCGGGTAAAATATATAATAATACATAACTAACTTCCTTAAAAATAACACTTTCATTCAACCATATTACACACCACGCAGATGGACTATAAATTCCTTTTCATCCTTAAATATTAATTCATTAACCAAACCACTCAATAGGAATATTTAAATAATGTTACATCATTCAATTAATATTTATTTTAATAATGGAATACTTTTAACAACTTGCGTAGTTTGCTTGCATGATTTCTTATGCATTACATACATAATATGGCATATTATTTAAAATTAATTAGCATTAATTCATTTATTCAGTTTCTTTACTTTTTATTATTTGCGTCACTTTTACGGATAAACACAGTCACACATAAATCGAACAGGAACAATTAATTTCACGCTTTGACATCTTTGAGAAAGTGGATTTTTAAACTATAAAAGAAGAGTTGTTTCTCCTTATAGCTTTGTTTAGTCTGGGAATATCTTATATCCCGTCAAAAAATTGGCTGCTTAGTAGTTTAAAATAAAATACAATACATGGAACGAAGAAGAAGTCTTAAAAAATGGACCATCAGCTTTTAATGATTATCATGACTCGGCTGTTATTTGCAAAACAGATTCAAATAAAACAGCAGCATTTTCGTTTGCAACAAACAAAACGAGTAGTAAAAAATACAATAAATGCACGACGAGCTTAATTATTCAATTGATTGTTTCAGTTTAAAAAATTAATTAGAGCAAATTTCCAAGAATTTTTGAAAATGAGAAGATTGGAATGAATCGTAGTTGAGTTTAAGAAATTGAGAATAATTGATTTTTGAGCAAATGAATGAAGAAAATATAAAATATTTGGAAACTACAAAAGTCTTACAATCCTTCCGTTGTACATATCACAATTTTTTGAAAGTTATACAATCTTCATATAATTCTCCTCCTTTGTAAAATGTGGAATAATTCAGAATGAATAAAATGTCTCGCATAAATTATATGTATGGCACTGGCTGGCTCTTCAAATTTGAAACATTAATTAATGTTCTAAATTAATTAATTAAAATGACCATGCATGATTTAAAATGAAATGGATAAAATTCCGAATAAAAGTTAAAAGAAATATAATAACATTTTCAACAAAACTAGAAAATCGAAACAAAACACTTAGTAGGAATAATAAGTCACAAATTTCAAAATTCTAGACTGGTAACATTTTATATAAAATGAAGAGTTATAGTGTGATTGAGTTGCCCTTAATTTATGGAGGACTCGTTAACACCGTCTTTATTATTCAGTCCATTCTTCACCTTTTCTTGCTCCTTTTCCTTATTTGTGATAATTACTTTATCCTCCATCTCTACAGAGTTGGAATATTGGTGTTTGGTTTGTCCGTTTACACCATTCGTGGATTTTTCAGTGTCGCCACCCTTTGTTGGGAATGTGTCCATCTGTTTAAAGATTAAGATAAAGAATGGTTGTTAAATTAAGGGAACAAGAAAATTGCATCAAAACTAATTAACTAACGAACCATGTTTGTCTGAGCATGTCCCGTGGATGCGAGTTTGTTGGTTCTGCCATAAGAATACTTGATCAAGTACATGATTCCACCAAGAATTAAGAGTCCTCCGAAAATGAAGAGGATATAGGATAATGCTGCCTCTGCCACTTCTGGCATGCTTATGGCTTGTCGAACCAGGCCCAATACGACCGGGGGAAGTTGATCAATTCCCTTAATTTTCAATTTGAGAAATAAGTAGAATATATTAATCATGCCTTTAAACATCATAATCTTTCTTAACAATAGTTCCTACATCTTCAAACCAAACGACGGGAATGAGCAAGTCCGTTAAATTCGAAGTTTGTGGAATTTCGTCAACTTTCGTCATTTGGATATTAATTTGGACACGTCCCTTGGCTTGCATGGCTATTCCCAATTTCTAAAAGAAATGTTACATAATTATTAATTTGTACACAATCTTACTTCTTTGACTCTATGCATACCGGTTGAATATCGATGTAAAATGTGTGCAGTTCCGGTTTGGGATTTAAGCCCACAATATTCTCGGACAGTTTGGGATCCGCGTTTAAAAAGTGGGGCCAGGACAGGAATACTGGAGAATCTATACGTAAATAAATATTTAACTAAATTAATTAATTGAATAGTAATAATTAATAATAGTAGTATTTTAATTAACATACTAAATTGACAATGGGAGATATTAAAAGTTCCTTTTGGAGAACACTTTGCATTTTCACAGTAGCATTTATTCTCTGGATAATCATCCACACTCCCAAAAACGTGGTCAGCAGGTTGGAATCTGTATAAAATACACAGTACATAAAATTGCATCCTTAATACAATATTGTATTGTATCGTTCCTTTATTTTCTACTTCATACCTCAACGTTTCAAACCCTTCATGCTTCTGTCTCTGCCTATTCTTCACCACAAGTTCAACCGGTCTGCAGAAATCTGGCTGGTAGATAAACACGGTCGAATTTTCCGTGAGCATGGCAGGAAATCCAGTTCCATCTGATCCTCTAATAGCATTGCAACTCTCGCTCCCCCAAACCCCCAAGTTCTCCTTGCCCCCGTAGATTTGAATCTTGGCGAAATCAACGAGTCGTTCCCTTCCCGTGAGCACGGTATACACCTCACTCGGAGTGTTATTCTTTCCAACAAAGAAACCAAACTGATCATACGGGAAACGTTTGTCTGCAGGGAGGACACCCTTCGCCAACTTGATGAGAGGGTCGTCATATCCCCAAACGTATTCTAGGACGGTGTGAACTGAAAAGGGCTGCATTTTTAGGACGTCGAGAATCGTTGATACTGCTTTCTTTACGATCTTGGTGGAATGTCCCATTTGAGATACGGCGGCCTAAACATTCGAATAAAGTTAAGTTGGTCCTCAATTTTTGTTAAATTGCATTAATTTACCAGCATGGGCAGATTTGGCAACATGATAGGATCACTTTCCACCCCGAATGATAATTCCGGGACGAAGGTAAAGTTTTTGACTGTGCGATATGACAAAGTTCCATTTGGATGCCAGACTGGGTCAACTTTTTCCCATTTCTCACTACAAAAATCATTAGTATTAACAATAAATCACACTTTTCGTAAATCTTCAATTATAATCAATAACCCACCTGTAAACGTAAGGTCCAACTTCTTTCAAATGAAGTTTGGCCCCCCTCTCCAAAAAGTCTTGGGCATTTGTCACATTGAAAAAAAAGATTTTTAACTGCGGTGTGAGTGGAGGTTTCCGCCAAAGCTCGAATGTCTGGGATCCTTGACGAAGGGGAAGTTCCTGCAAATACATTTTTAAAATTGTCATTCATAAATTTGCAAAACAAAGACACACTTCCCACAATAAATAATTATGCAATGCAATAATAATTGCGGCCGGCCCCAATAAAACAATCCACCAACCCACCCAAGCGAATCTACCTTTGACATAAAGCTTCAATTTAATCTGCGATGGTCAATAAAGATAAACCGGATGTGGCAATTAGCACTTTTTCATGCATCACAAATTTCTATGTGTGTTTTAAGTCCAGACATATCTATGTATTGCAGTTGCATATTTCTTGCAACAATGCGTGTATTCATACATTGATGATCACAATTTATACTAAAATTCATAATATTATGTTTTACTCTGTTCAACTCAACACAAATCCTGCCGCAGTTAATTATGAGTCTACTAACCAAGTGCCTCCATTTTCTTGGAGTGAATGCATGGCACGATAAAAAACAGCTCAAAAAAATGCAAAACCGCAATACAAACAAACACAAAAGCGTTGTAATTATTTTTTATTTTATCTTGCATGAAACCAAAACATTGTATATTCATTCATTTCGCTGAATTTGTGTAACAAGTGCAGTGCAACACGGAATAATTGCAACAGGAACAAAACCACAGACAATACCAACAGCATTCTCTATAATAATAATTATAATATTGCAAATCTGCTTAATTGCAAACACCACGCATAATAATTTTTGCACTTTGTGTGTTGATATAAGATCAAGTTTCATTTCATTCTGTTATTTGCCCTTCGTACAACTTCTTGACCCATAAAATGTCTCGTATAATTTGGTAAGTTGTTTAAAAAAAATGATTTAGCACCAAAAAAGAAGATGTTAAGGGCATCTCCGCAACAAAAAGTGCATTTTATTTATTTATTGTTTACAGAGGAAAATTTACTTACCCCAGAAATAAAAGCGTCGACCAATGCTCGGAAGAAGAGCACAATCATGACACCCAGGACCAGAAACAGAATCCCCAGAATAATGGCAATTGCTGAAAAAAACAATATACAAAATTACATTGACATATTTTATTTGCAATTTTAATCTCTTGCGGATTACAAGAATTATTTTGAAATAGTTTTTCATATCCCAATTTTATACATACAATCTTAAATATAATCTCTCTCTTTTTTTACTGAATGGGTTTAAATAAGGATTAGACATTATCCATAAATTGTGTGATTACTTTTTAGCATAATAAAATAATACTGCATTTAAGGGTAGGATATTGAGCCTTATAAGGCTCAATGTTGTTATTTCTGGATGAGCCTAAAAAATAGTAAGGCAAGCATACAGGACATAAGGAATCATCCTGCATTACTCATGCAAGCTCTTATCTTAACAAAGCATGAATATTCGCTTTTCTTTCTTTAGAATGATTAGCACATCTTACAAAGAAGAAAAAGAGTACGTTGAGTTGGTTGGTAAAACCAAAAACTATTTGCCGAAAGTGTGGTGTATTCATATATCATAATATTTTATTCATTCACTTAACGTGTCCCTAACCTCTCACTTTTTAGCAGGTTGCTTTGCTGTTGCTTTGATGTGATTATTTGCTTGATCAATTTCACTCAAGCAAGCGAAGATTATTCGCACATGCAAAATAAATGAAACGTTTGAATAGTTTGCATCCCATATATTTCATGGCCATATTGGATCTATCCATCCATCCTTCACTTCACTCCTCCGATTCCAAATTCCAACGCCATTTTTTTCGTAAAAAAATCTTCTAATTAAAGAAGACGTACAGATACAGAGGAAGGAACATGACGAAGCTAAACCAATTCTCTACAAACTTAAATGGATGAATCCATACGGTCATAAAATTGCGTCAAGTAAGTTCTAATGATGACCAACCAACAAGTTGGGCATTTTCCATTTTAACTGCTGAAGGTCGATTCATCAAACATATGCAGAATTGGGCAGTGCAGAATTAGAATGAGCAATTGAATGGTTATTATTATTATTGCATAATATTAAATTGCTAATTTTCCTTTCATTAAAGCGAAAAGAAAACCAGGTAGTAGACTAGACAAACATAAAAACGTTAACTAATTTGCATCAAGTTTAGTCCACAATTTAAATTTAATACTTTGTTCGTTAGTAAAATGTATGCAATGGTCAGAATTCGAAATTCTAATGAATTTCTTTAGACGCTTTGTTGCATGCTTCGTGATTTTGGTTCGTAACGAAATTTAACTTTGGCACGTTCTCACGTACCAAAAATGAAATAATATAATGTGTACAATGTGGATGAACATGGAATGTTGTACCAAATTTGGAGTGAACAAAATAATATTCTATCCTTCAAGAGGGTGAAGTCCATTTCTGAAAAAGGAAGTCGAGTCAAGGGACGATGCTGCTGCTAAAGGGGATGGAAGGACCACACCACACCACCTAAAGCAAAACTGTTCCTTGGTGTGGTTGGGTTAAGCAGGGTATTAGAAAAGTCATCCCTTATAGAAACACAACAATGAAGAAGACGACTTAAGTGGTGGTGGTGGTGGAAATGTACCAGAAAAGAAAAACCTCAGCAGGGGCTGCAGTAGAATAATGATAAAAGTAAAATGATGGGTTGGGTTCCTTCGTTCGTTCCGCGTTCCTTCAAGGGACTACGGACTTAAATTGGAAGAATGACCGTTAACATTTTATTTCTTCATTCTAAAATTCTCTCAGCCTTTTTTTTATTTTACACACACATACGATTCTTAAATTCAAGCAATACTAAACCACCACACATGTCGCATATTTATTACGGTTAAGCAAATTCCATGCCAGACCTGAATTGAATAAAACGAACTTGACTTCTACACCCGATGTCTAACAAAATGTCTCTCATTCAATTCATGTCATAACCACCACAATAAATCACCCTTCATCCAAATAGGTACATATTTTGACAAGTAGACATAATTCCACTCCAAATTAATGCACCTTTCAGAATTTATTCCCAATATTATTCTGATTTGTAGCACAACAAGGGAATTGAATAAGTCAAGCATCAAACCAAAAGGAATCCAAAACTCTGTCACTACAAATATACCTCAAAATAAGATAAGAGGATGACACTTTATTAGTTGGTTGTTGGTGGACTAATACTAATGGCAATTTAATGACCAAACTTTCTCTGGGTGCAGTGGGGGATATATAAGTACATAGAATGCAAAATAACAATCTTGTATTTTTAGCCTATCAAATAACTAACTCATGATGATGATGATGTTTGCGTCCATCATGGACATTCCGCATGACAATCAACGTCGTCTAATATCCAATCACCGTCTTAACTATCTGTATGACCATTCAAATTCAACAGGGAATAAACTACTACGCCTTAGTTTGTGCTGCTGTTGTGTTGACATTGTTTGTTAGCTTCATCACCAACATCCCATCCTGATGATAATAAATGCAGTGACTTTCCATTCGATTGTTGAGAGAGAGAATCTAAATTTAACAAAACCACGACCACGACAGACGGACATACATGATTAAGAAAGGTTTGTAAAATACTTCATTCGCCATCAAGCCATCCCATTGCTTATACGGATTGCTATCAGATCAGACAAAACATTATGAAGGCAGATTCTGCTATAGCTACCCCCGATCTCGATCTCATTTAAATCAAGTAGTAACGAAATTTACTTGGCAAATAAAAAAACTTAAACTAAAGTAAAGCAATAATGATAAAGCACCAATTTTGTGTTGTTAAAATCATCATGTATCTACTGATATTTTTAAGACGAAAAGTATAATTTACCAATTTGTGCCCACATTTGAGTGGATCATGCTACAAAACATGACACACGAATAATTCCTACCGTAAACTTTCCTCGGAAAAACCTTATCTCAAACATGCAACTTTATACTTGAAATTTGTATACCTTCATAATTTTGATCCTTGGAAAAATGTGGTTTTATTAAATCAATCATGCTAATTTGTGCTTGTCCACAAATAAAAATCTACTAACTTTCTACCAACATCATCCGATTCATATGCATATAATTAAGCAGTCCTTCAAAATTGTGGTTTAGTTTGGTTTGGTTTACTTGTTATTTAGTAGTGGTTTGATTTTGTTTGAAATTCGCATGTCCATTTTATTATTATTATTATTATCATCATCAAGTAAATAAAACAACTTGACATACAATGCTATCTAAAAAGTATGTTGACGTAGTCTAGATTCCTTTTTTAATAATAAATCAGTAATCTCACTCTCCATCCCACTCACTGACGGCGACAACGCTACATTGACATCAGTTTGTGGTCTCTGTGGCTAAATTAAATTAGATGGAACATAACGCATCAATCCATCCATCACGTACAACTTCAACTCAGCCAAACCACAGAGGGACGAAATTGAATGTGTCATTTTCTTTGAAACTTTCCCTCTTGACAAAAACGTACAAAATTAGTGAGCAGGAGGAGGAATGACGGGAAATAAGCCTCTATGTGCTCACTTTTGGTCAATAGTTTAGTTTTTATGAATTCAATTTTCGCAAATATTGAGTTGGTAACTTTATTTCTTCGTCATCTCATAATCTATATGAATCATTCTGCTTGCTTTGGAAGGAATGAGGACGACGCAACGCAATAATCTTTCAGTGTATATAATTCATCAGCGCAGCTTTTGTGCAAATTTAATCCCTCATCCTGTCGCAATATTCCTCAAATGTAAAAGAATTACATTGCCAAATTTTACATTTTGCATTGCTTGCACCCACATGAATAGATATTTAGCTCTGCGTGAAGAAGGAGACAGAGGAATTATAGCGATGCAAACAGTCTAAAACTAATTTATTAGGTCTCAATTCGCAGTGGCCGACCAACCGTGTTCTTTTTTTTGCATATGCGAAATGCGACTGAATGGGTTTTAAACCAACTACTGCGATACGGGACCAATTTAGTTAGTTATATATTCGCGTGATCCGTTACGCTCGATGTAAAGATTTGACAACAAATATATTCTTATTATTACAGACTTGAATACGAGTAAATGTGGACACGTCGTCTCAAATCTCATCTTTAGCTAATTGTGTTGTGTCTCTCAAAAAAGATAGAAGGTTTTTTTTTATTTTGCTATTGCTTTGCATCCAACAAATTGTACTATATATACATATATAAACTTGCAACAAAGCACAGCTTGACATCTTCGAGAAAATTTAACAAAAAAAAGAAACAAAAGCTGAAACAATGCATATAGATAATGTTGGTTGAGTTTGTAGATAATTACCAAATCTTTGGTTTGGTTTAGTCCCGCATTAATTACATCATGTACGCAATTATTCAACGCAACTATGATCAATTTCTATGTATAGTAAGTATAACTAAATAACATTAATTGCATTATTGCAACAATTTCGTGTCTTCTATTGTTAAAATTACAACGTAGAGAGAGCGAGCTAGTCTGTCTGAGATAAGATAAAAGTGACCATATTTGTATAGGTATAGTTTGCATCTATTTCTAAGCTTAATTTGTGTTAATTAGTTTTCCTAAGGTTTCTTTAGTTTTAATTCAATTTAAATAAACTGAATTAAGCTATTCCAGCCAGCCCCTCATAATTCAAGCAATAATTGAATAATCTTCAAGTTCATATCACACAGTAAATTTTTAAATGAAGGAAGGAAGAAAAACTTATAAAAAGAAGGTGTCACCACCACACTTCTGATGCTTCTGGGAATTGGGCTGTCACCTTCTCACATAACAAAACAAAACATTTTAAGACGAAAGTCATAACATCGTGCAATTCAACAGGTACACACTTATATTGGTATGCATAAATAAAGTTAAATGCAAAAATTCCTGCACAATTTATATGTATATGATTGACTCATTTCCGCCATGCATCATGTATGGAAGGAATGGAATATTACATATGTAGAATATATGGAATTTTTACGGCCCTCACGTGAGAATCAATTCATTATTTTGTTTATACACATTTCTGCCTTATTTTATTATTATTATTCCATGAATTGTGTACAAGTCTTAAAAGCACGATACTCTATATAAACAAATGTAAAGTGTGCATGCATGTTATGTCAGCTAGCACGAAATTACGCAAAAGCGATGAGGAATTGTCCAGTAATTGACGTAATTTGAATAATATTTTTTTTGCATATTATCAATTCGCCCTTACTTCCCATTTCCTAAGTAAATATTTGCAAAACTTTAGCCTTAGAGAAAATCTTAATTTCTAGAAAACATAATTGAAATAATATACGTAATACTTCGCAGTCTTGGTTTAATAACGTAAATAATTAATCTAAACAAGCATAATAAATACTCATGGGGGAGACATTGCATGCAGAGGACACTTATCAATTTTACATAATACTGTGACTGTGCATGAGACCTATGTATGCTGCCCCACCTGATATGTGACGATTATATAACTTCCATTAAAGAAAGACGCATTATAATTGTATTGTTAATAAGTTTGTCAAAGAATGGACCAGCAATAATGATTCATGAAGGATTAATACAATACACACGAATCTAATTTTTATCCCCGCCACCACGAATGTATTATTATTAACATAAAGTCCATTATGATTTTTGATTTATTATAAACGTTCATGAAAGCCAAGGTCAATATTAGCAAACCTCTTAATACAAATGCAAAGGTCAGATCTATTTACGGTTTATATTTATATTCCATCAATCACCGCAGATATGCAGTCTTAAAGTGCGTGATAAATAATATTATGCTTTTATAGTGGGTATTCTGCTGGATTGGATTGGATGGACTCCGGGCGGATCTTCCATTTAATAGACTGACAAAATGAATAGATTTAGCAAATTGCGTCACTTTGGCAGGGATGAGAATGTATATAGTTTGCAAATTCATATTCATTCAAAAATTTGTGGTAAAAATATGTCTTTAAATGCAGAGCTTGCTTCACTAAACTAATATACAAATAAGCAAATCATTAAATAATTCAGATCCATAACCTCATCCTATTCTTCTCGTCTGTTATCATAAGCAGGCCTTTAAAATCAATATCTAAATTTCTCAATACCACGCCGCTTAAATGGACAAGGGCAATTTATTATTTATCTTCATTCTCTCTCTTCCGCTTATCTTCATTATATTGTCTTATCATCATTATTGCATTATGTAGCATCTTCTAGTATTTGCTTATTTATTGTATTATCACTCTTTCCTACATTGCAGAACAGAACTGAAAAGGACAAGAATTATTATCAAGTACTGGACTGGATTAGCCTTCCTGACTCCTCTCCAGCACTTAACCACCTTAAAGAAACACCCGTACGTAGTTATGTTTGTTTGATTAAGATAAGCCTTAATTCTTAAAAGTTGGTCATGCATCACCACCAAACCAACACAACACCAAACCAAAGTAAGCAAACTACCCTTAAAAATAATCTCCCCTAAATCCAAATCAACTATTAACTTTTATCATTTATGTACTTATTTCCAAGTATTTTATTATTTCTATTTATCTCCAATGAAATTAAGCTTCTCCGTTATACCAAAATTTAATAACTTCTCAAGAAGAAAGAAATAGAATGAGTCATGCGACAATTAAATAAGAAGAATTGAACTTGTTTCTTCATTCCACCAAACCAAACCAGCTTTTTCTTTCTTTCCTTATTTTTAAATTTAATTGAATGCAATTATTATTATTGTTATGATTATATGACCGTACGTAAGCATTATGATTCAGTTTCTTTCTTTCTTTCTGTCAAATATTATTTCTCATGTCATGACGCTATATATTCTCCAGGCAGGCAACATCACTTAGATTTGGTCCATCTCCATCATGGTCCATCAACCAGTTATTGCTTGCTTGTCTAATTAGCAAATCTAGTCGTGTACAGGATAAATCGTATGAAAAAACATTGCTGACGAACGAATAAAATCATGCTATATCTCCAGAAAACACGTATCTACGAACGTTGTCTGAGTCACTTCACTTATGGTGAGAGATTCTAATAAAAAATGGAGAAGTGAATTATAGCAGCAGGTGTAAAAGGAGACTACCTTTACATTACTTTAGGTAATTTACCTACTTCACTTTACTACTGGATTAGATTTCTTTTGATAAAAGCAAATGCAAATGCCAATATTCTTAAATAGCAAAAGGTCTTCTGGATACAAATACAAGGTTGCCGGTGTTATCACTTTTTCCGATGGACATTATGGATGGGAATTACGACTTTTCTAGCAAGCAATATTCCACACCATTTATTTAATTTATTACGTTAGTAAAATTTAAAATCCTTTTTTTCCTTCCCCGTTCAGTTAAAGAAAGAGGGACATATCAATAATATAAGAATTTAAGATGGTGTACAAAAATAAAACAACTTACAAATGCATATCGTCCTTTTGAGCGTCATTTTTTGTGGGTTGTTTTGTTATGATGCGACTGACTCACACTTAAAAGCGACACTGATTTAAATTTTCTATTGGTTATTAGCAGCAGCTATACGATTGATAATATAGCTTGCTTATGTAAAGGTCAGGACCAATAAATAAGCAGTGTATCACTTCAACACGGTACACATTGACGACTGTCAAGAACTCTTGGTTGGTTGGTTCGTTGGGGTCGCTGTATTGTTACTTATTTTGCATCAATAGATATGTATATTGTGCATGCATGGAATGATGACTTTCGGTTTTGTTTTTCCAACTGCTTTCAAATGACAGATCAAGAAGAGAGTGTAATGCCCAGCAGCAGATAATTTGTAGAATAATATGCTATTTTTAGCTCGTGTATGTGAAGTATCCCTCTTGTATTTGTCAGCAGCAAGCAAACAGTAGTAAAACTTGAACTTGGAGAAGTTAGTACGTACTTACTTATTTTCTTTCTTCTTTAATTCTTCCACAAAAAGTAGGAAATATTATTATGGTGACACGACCACTAGCCAAACCAAGCCACACCACAGAATATGATATGTAAATGATGTTGTAGTGCAGATAGTCGCTTCTTATTAGATTATGTGGAGCTATTATATGCTCCAATTATCTTGCGTTGTAAACAGGGTGATAGCTTAGTGGAGCAACAGGTTGCATATGGGGTGAAACCGCGTTGTTTTGTCTTGTTCTTTTTTGACAAAATTTGTAGATTAAATGTTTTCTACTACTTTTTGGCACGAAGGGACAGAGTGGTTTTGTTTTTAAAAAACTTTGTTTTGGTACGAGACGAGAACAAGGAGTCTGCACCCGAATAACGCTGCACCTGCACTGACGGATCCAATCCACGCTACTATTTTACCACTCAACGTCCACTCGGACAGAAAAATGTACTCCACACGACCACCACTCCAAAATCTTCGTACTTAATTTCCTCCTGGACTTGACGAACAAGCTATAGCAGTTCTGTATGCTTGCTTATATTTTAACTACTAAAATCCTACCACAACCATGCACAACCCTCCTCATCCGACCGACCCTTTTTTGAAAGGAGACAAACGCTGGGTTCCTTCCTTCCTTCTTCTCAAACCAATCCTCAAGATTTCAGAAGGGGCGATTTTCTTTCTGGGACACTTTTTCCACTCGTCCAATAATACACTCATATATACATACAAGCAAGTAAGCACATCACAGCTTTTAGTTTGGGTTTAAGCAAGTGCTCTACCGATATTTTGTATGTATTGGTTCAATGCAATCCAACATCCAAATATGATGCTTTGCTTTGCTTACTGCTTTTAGTTTGTACAAGTACACGACGATTAAACAAAACACTTGTTGAACATTCGTGAGGAGTGCACAGTTTCCCTTCTGCAAGACAACTAAAACTAACTGATGCTGACGATATTCCCTCACGCAGGCAAATAATGTTATTTGACAATTTAACCAGGCAGCAGTGATAGTCAATGTACAGCGTTCTTATTCTGGTTTGCCTTCTTCTTGCTTTGCAAACGAAGCAATAGGCAAACAAGCAGCATAGTATCATTTTAGCTGGGTGGCACTTTTAAACGGCTTGCAATAAATGTGGTACGCCAGACTTGAGCATAGCAACCAAGAAGCTATAAATGTGCCCCAAAAGGTTTTCTCAATAGTAATGTCTTGGTCTATTCTTACACACAAACACACACACACACCTCCTCCCCTGACCGTACAAACATGTCACAGGAAGGGACAGCAAGGGATGGATGCGTAAATAAATATGGCATGAAAGTACTTAAATGCATCCCATCATCATCTCCGTTTTTTATTGTTGCAGTTTTACCTGTCTAACAAAATAAATGGTTATTATGCGACATACTATGAGTGCCCCGCAATAATAGTAATCATTATGATAATCATAATAATTAGTAAATAATAATAGCAGTATGTTTTCCCTTCTCTGTATTTTATGCATGATATATAGATGAATACCATCCAAAAGATTGCTACATAATTTTAAAAAACACAAAAAAATGTATAACGAATTTGTTTTTATAAACGAAAAGAAGCTGCATCTTCTAATCTTAACTCCCTCCGCCATTATACCAAATCATTATTTATTATTATTAATTAAGTAAATTTACACAGTTGACACTAGCTAGCTATCTTAAAGCAAAGATTATTTATTTACTTGAAAATAAGCCTTAAATGTTATTAGATTTTAAACAAGACGACATGCACGCATCCTTGGAAAAGTCTCATGTACTTATAATTGCATTGTTTTTTTCATTGTTATAAGAAACTAAAATGCAGCTATCAGCAGAGCTATTTCATTATTTTATTATTGTCTTATCCTCGTCTCATGTTCCATTCTTCCGTCCACTCCAATGCGATATCATTTGTTTATTTATTCATTTATTTATTTATGATACTACAAATATCCATTGTTTGTAAATAAGCCTCTTTTTCATTTAATCTTCTAAGCGTAGCAGAAATTTACAAGCTAACTTCTAAATAATAAAATAAGTTAGGTCAAGAATGAGTATATCCTCCTCATTTTCCACACTTCTCTCAGAATTAGATATTTTGTCATTCCGTGAATATTGCATCCTTGACTTTATTTAAGAAGTGTAACCAACAATTATATACAATTTAGCATGATTCTTTTTTTTTTACAAATATATCAAATCCAACCAAACCAATAAATAAACTCTTGAAAAATAATCCTCGGCATGTTCAAGATGGTGTCAAGCAAGCCCAAAATACTTCACCCTTATTCTTCAATGCAATATGATCCCTTACAACAGTTTGGTCCGTATACTTACAAAAAAAAATAGAAAAAGTAACGGATTCAATTCAAGCCTTTAGTTGCCTTTAGTTTAGGATGGATGATGATGGTTTGGTTTGGTGGTGTGACTTCTTAATAAACTCCTAAACTACAGAACGGCATAAAATACGACACTTATTTTATTTCCCTCGCTCCCCTATTTTACACCCTGTAAAGAAAAGCACTAATTGTATAGATTATATTATGGGTTATGTGATTTATGCGTTATTCTATTCTCCAGATTTTTATAGATATACTTTACTTTGTGCACAATTACCCCTTCCTTCATCTTCAATTTTCACCCCTCTGAAGATTTCTGGCGTACAAAAAAGAATACAAGTTAGTATTATTGCTGTATTTGCATCCATTCCTATTTATTTTTAATTAATTATTCACAAATATTGAAATATGTTTTGTTGGCAAAATGATTATGCGAAAAAACACGAATCTACGCAAAGTGGAACTTAAACTTACAACAACGAGCTGATTTTTAAAGTTGTGGAAATTGAGTCCATGTCAGCTTAATACATACATAACATCGTGTACATGATCTTTTATATTTGCAAATAATAATAATAATAATAAGAACGACATACAATTAAGGAAGATTAAGAAAGTGGTCTACGTAGCAGCGCATGCATTTCATTGCACGACCGACCCTTTTCCTATATTGAGAAATTATTTCACCCTTTGACTCTGACCATCAATTGTTGCGTTGTGTTGTACTTATTGCATTGCATATAATTCTTACCCTTTGCCAAAAAATAGGCATTGGATTGGATTGGACAACTTAAAATGTAATCACTTACACGATGTCGCAAACACTGAACTGAAGAAATATGCAAGAAAATACACAATCTCATTTTATTACTGTATGTACAAGTACAATATACAATACATAATATACAGATTGATTTTGACCAAGAGAATCATCACTCATCGAGAAAATTGGTAATGATTTTGTATATCATGCTGAATTGTTCTCATTTTCAATCTAGTGGCAAGTTCACCATGCACAACTCGATATCGTAGTTGACGTCTCCATGTCTTTCTTGAAGAACAACTTTTGTTTTTTATTAAATCCAAACCATTCGCCCTTCACTCATTATATTACTATTACAAATGCATGCTGTGTGTGTAATGTATGTAATGTGATTTGACCTGTTGGCTGCAAGTTAGTTAATATAAGGCATAAGTATAAAAGATATTGTTCTTCCTCTGCTGATACTGTAGAGTAAGTAAATAACACAAACATGTCCAAGGTATGTATGTTCATTCATCTCGTCATCTTAGAGATCTTTTCCATCAAATAATCAAACCAAATCAAGGATTACTTGTTCCATAATTCTATTGTTTTATATTATTTTTGCAATCAGCTCTTATCCTCAAGTAAGCAGACAAACTATTATAGCCTGGTATATCTATCTCCATTTACTGACTGAGTGAGTGACCTAACTGCTAAGTAGTCTTATTATTGATAAGAGTAAAAAAATATTCATAAGCAAAGCACTAAAATTTCCTGCACAGTAGCAAGAAATGGGATGGGAAAATGTGTCAGATATTTACTTTATGTATCATACTTAAATCTTGTCCATGCAGGTTGATATGACGCAGGTCTTTTAGCACTCTTTTTACGTGCATTTGCTGAAATTACATTACTAATACCTGGACTGGATTGTCAGAGCAGGGCAATAATAAATCATCATTGTTATATAAGGATGGCATCTTCCTAAGAAATGCATGACGTAGGCACTGAAATTGAACATTATTCTTGTAAAAGTACAAGAAGTTTATTTGCGAAAGACCACACTGTACACAAATGTTGCTGAATGTGTCAAATTCTAAAACTTCCTGCACATCCTATACCCTAAGAAAATGCATTATGAGACCCCGTTAAATTTACGAGATAAATTTCCATAACAAAACTGGCATTGATCTTATCCCAAGGGTCAGCCCCCATCATCTTCTCGGTTGCTTCCTATATATGCATGTGATAAACATCTGCCAACAGAATCTTCAGAATATCATGCTTCCAGCTAAATATTGATTATTTTATTTTATTTTAGCAAAATGTGAATGAAGACAATACAATCGTATTGAAATAGCGATTGAAATAAGAATCCTTGACGGATGAATGGACAATTAAAGTTTAATTGAATAAATAATTATCACACCTTCTTTTTGACACAGGTACTAGTAAACTCATAATATAAAATAATAAATCTTCCTGAAATTGTCCAGGAATTTAGCACTTGGAACGAATGATGTGCAAATCTGTCTAGTTCTTTCTTGCACACATGCATAAATTTATGACCATGTAGAACTTAGCATTTATTTATTTAATGGTAATGGGCCATGATCACGATCATCAATCAAGGACACCCACTCACTATTTTACCTGCTGGAAGTGGAAGTGGAAGGAAGAAAGGAAGGAAGGGCAAGATTAACAGGACAGGAAGTCGAATCAATAAATAAATAAATGCATTATTATTACGAGATTGACATAATGAGCAGCATATACAGCAACATGATAATTGACCAAAAGAAGGGGTAATAACAATAACATTAGTTTAGTAAGTTGTAAGTATTCGCTGGACTGGACTATGTTAACGCATGCAATTGTTATTATATTATATTACACATGTAGAATTATACAGCTATACATACTGTTCCGCATTACACGAAGATGAAAAACCACAACCACAATGCCACCAACAAGTGACGATGATGATGACGAGTCCTCCAATCCCATTTAAGACCATGTTGGACCATGTTTTGGTCAATTGTGTAAATACCTATCATTTTCCATTGTTAAATAATTGGATGGATTCTTGCCAGGAATGATAAAAATTCTATACTGTAATGGATTAGAAAAAGTTAAATTCGCACGTATCTGCCAGGCCATAAAATTAATCACAAATTCCATGCAGTGGGTAAAGTTTGCGTAGAAGAAAATCTGCGGCGATAATAATTAACCTTTGACTGAGTCATCGCCTTATGAAATAAATACTCATCAAATATTGTCACAAAGGTTCATGCATTTGCACTCTATCTTCTAGATAGGTGTTTTTTTAAATTCTTAATAATCCTAATCTATTATTCTTATTAAGATTGATTATAAAATACTATAGAATTTTCCTAGTAACAATTAAGACTAGAATGATTTAGGATATCTGTACTTATAATATGCCACAATTTTTTTGCTTGTTTGGCCCTGACGCAATAATGAAATAAAATGGAATAAAATGAAGGTGTGAACAAATCCTGGATTGGATTTACATTTTCGTACTTGTATCCTTATATCAGCCAGTCGTAATTTTTAGTTTATTGTATTCAGCTAGAAGTTCGCAAGTTACGAATCGCAACTAATAAATTCACAAGACTTAAAGCAGCACATACATGAAGCAACATGAACAACTAAACAAGCAAACAATACTGATGATGACTGTTAACGCAATCTTTTGCATTAAACTGGAATTGATTCATCCACTTTGTAACCCATTATAACCAACACGGTTTCTATTAAGAGGGGCCCTAGTACTTGATTTCTTCAAGTTTTGCTAACTGCAACTCATAGGCTTATATTATACGCTGCAACTTGAATCATGATCATGATGAAATTAATTTTAGACAGAATTTTAACGTAATTCTCAGCTTTATCAAACCAAAATGTTCCATTTATTATTCAATTCTGGTTGTTCAAAGAATTGGTGACTTTTCATTCCAGTTCTTTCACTTATAAATGATAAAGATATAACAATTATTCACGGAGTTCATCCATTTCCATCCCATTTGATATAAAATATAGATAATCATCGCATAAAAAGCATGCACATTGTAACAATTAATTAAAACTTCTTATACATGCATAATAATGTCATTAGACTGATTCAGGTTGGTGTTTAATCAATTATTAATTAATTAAATTTTCTATACCAGTTGAGAAAGCTGAATTCCTTTGGTCATTTACGTTGACATTTCACTGCTAAAATGTAGCAGATCGTTAATTAGTAAAATAAATAAATAAATAAAAAATCGAAATGACAAATCCAATTGATGCAAATTGCATACTATTCTTCCCCCCAGACAGGTTAAAATAAAATTGTGCTTCTCTCTAATCTGATTATCTTGAATATACTTAATAATTTTACACTTTTTGTTTGTCTGTTTATGTGACTGTTTTACATTCAAGTCTTTTCACCCGCAGTTCTCATCAGCTTGTCCTTAATTTCATCCATCTGCTTGGTTAACTGGGCCACTTGCAGTTCCAACATGGCGATTCGACGATCTTTGGATTCTGCGAGGTCTTTCAGGCGCTGATTTTCAAGCCTCAGCTATTAAGAATAACAATGCAAGAATTATACAGTAACAATTAATCGAATTTGTAGGGTTTCATCTAATAATTCAACTACGTACCACTGTGTCATCTTTATTCACATGAATTTTCATCAGTCCAAGATCCGAGCTATCTTGAGCTGCTTCATCATCCGCATCCAGATCTGATTCACTACATGATACAGACAAGAAGAAAGATAACATTAAATAATTAGATCTGAATAACATTCCTTAAGACTGCACTGTGCAAATTTGTATACTAATAAACCTTTTGCCCTTATTGTGAATAATTTGAACTTTAGTCTCCTCTGGTGGCACTGGTGGAAGTTGTTCTTGTTGCACCACTTTTGTTTGAATTGCTGAAGCTGTCGCAGCAACTGGTGTTGGAACTGAATTTTCTTCATTTTCATCCTCCCCCGTAGATCCACCAGTCGACTGCAAACCAAAATAAGGAGATAAGTTTTAATTCCCTTACATAAATATTTCTACAAAATGTCACTCCAATCCTAGTACCTCCGTCGAGGGAAGATGCATCACCCCAATCGCCGTACTTCTTCGTTTCTCCCTTAACTTCCTCCTGTCTCTAATTCCCTTGTTGCTCTTACCCGCATGTGCCCCTCTGCAATTATACGAGAAAACCATGTTACAAATAGTTCTAGTCGGTAAGGGATAATAATGTTGTATTATCCCTTACCGAGAAGGAATGGGTCTCATCTTCTCTTTATTAAGTCCTCTAATAATTGGTTTTGGACTAGCATCATTCGACTCTAACAAAACTACGGATGTCTGTTGATCATACTTTGGAATGTGGTGATGATGGTGATATTGTTCGCCACCGTCGTGTTCTCCCCGTTCCAACTCTTCACCTATTCACACAAATTATAACAAAAACAATTGAATTAACAAATCTCAACAACAATAATTAAACACTAATCAATACTTAAATAATAATAGTCAAATCCACTTACCCAATCCTCTACAAGACATTGTAATATTCACAGCACGATTAGCCCTGGCCGACCTAACCTTGGCTCGTCTTGAGGCAATTGCAAAATCATGTTCGACATCGTGGTCATCTTGTGACACGGACGAAGAAGCCATTCTTCTTCTTCTTGTTATCGTCGTCGTCGTCACCTCTTTCTTGATTTTTATATGTCTTAATTACTCTATAATTCTCTCATTGAATTGATAAATGAAAAGTTGTCTTGTTCCGCTACATTTCCTTCTTTCAATCTGAATACAATGCTAGTTAGATTAGATTAGAGATTACACCACTTAAACCAAACCAAACTAACTAGCTGCTCCGTCCACTCTTAACAATAAGATTATATAAGAAGATTGCAATTCAAATGAAAACCCACTCAATTCTTAATCCATCATTAAATTCACAAATATTATTATCAATGATATTTAATCCCGTTTGTTTAGTTTGCGTCAAACTAGAGCAACTAGTTTAAAACCAACTTCAACTACTATTTCTCTGCTTTGAAGTTGCAAATAAATGGCAAATGTCAAACTACATATAACAGTGTTATTTAGTTCTTATTGTTGCTGCTGCAGAAAGAAGCAGTATAGTAAAAATGGTGCTAGCTCTCCTCGACAGGATCAATATTATCCTCTTTTCGCCCCCAACTACCAAAACTCAACCCTTTTTTCTACTTTTTTAATAACAACAAAAGTTTCAACTTTGTTGCAGCCTTACAAAAAGTAAGTGTAAGCAAATAAAAGTTCTTCTTCGTTATACAAGAAAAGAAAAAAAAGAAGAAAATATATGCATACAACTTTCTCCAGCAGAAATGACGAAACTTTTAGTCTATGCCATTTAAACTATAATGATTTCCATCCAATTATTTGCTTGTATACTTTTAGTTTTGAATAAAGTTTACAACTTCGGTGAATTCTTTAATTGTTGTTGTTATTATAAAGATTCTTGTTTAATATTATTCTGCATTGTTCCATTGTACTGAATGCTGCTGCTTTTCTTTTGCATGCTAAATAAGTGTAAAAGAATGGTTTGTCCTTGTACAAAATATTGCAAAAAAGTTGCGAAAATGTCACGTATTCAATATTCATGCTGATGGACTGGAACTGGAGGGTGAAGTTTGCATTTATTGTACCAATTCTTATATCCATGTATTTAAACTATCGTTATCGACGTATGTCGTGTCGGCCTATATAATATACGGTATGCTTCAACCCCACCCATCCACCTTGCAAAGAAAATAAGGTTAAAACTTTCTCCCATCTAAAATTCATGATAAAACATGATATCCTGCTTATCCAGTGGGTGGAATGGAACTTTCAAAATTGTAATGCTTTATATGATTCTCTAATCTCTAAACTAAACTGGTAGACAGTGAAGATGTTATCAGTAATCCAATACCGTCGTGTCCAAAGGTGTCACAACATTAGTGGTACGAAAATGAGAATGACGAAGCTTCGTGGACTGACATCATGGATTTGATATAGATGCTGTTGATCTGTAAATTCATTCAGGTGAATCAAAGTTCTATTGTAGCAATTATTCGTTCCCATATCATCAATAATTCAACTTTAATTGAGCTCGTAATAAATGAAGAATTACTTATTTAACAAAACAATGCGTATTTATGATTTTTGGGGCAAGTGGGGGAATATGGTCCAAGTTGGGGCAAGTTGACACATATGAACCAGCGAAAGTCAAATTCCTCAGAAATAGGCGCACGTTTTATTGAGTCTGACTGAACGAGCATTGCACTGCTCGTGCATGAGTCGTTTCGTCGTTAATTAAATTGATCTCTTTTTACTTGTTTTTGTTGTATAATTAATTATTGACGACTGGTATTATTGCATTGTGCACGTGTTTCTAAAACTGAGATGGCAGAAGTCTTCAAAAAATTAAGCGACCTTTTTCCTAGCGTGCCAAAAACCCGACACCACGTAAAGCTTGCAGATAGATCTGACTCCGAATTGAAGCTGGAATTAAAGGCATTAACAACCATGCTGGGAAACAAGTAAGTGAAGGAAGGAATTGATTTTGAGGCAGTTAAATTCATTTATTTATATATTCTTGGTTGAATAGAAAACTGGTCGAAGGACTTCCCGACAAAGGAGAGAAACTGAGAGCCCAAGTGGCAGCACTGAAGGCGGAGTTGGAAAAGCGACAACAACAAGCCTCCAGCTCCAGCAGTTCGGGTAATGATGTACAGAATGACGGCTGCAAAACTCCACCACATCTCAAGAGACTTTCGAACATTTTGGATACTAAGATGACAGCGAAGAGGAAGGTCTTTCTTTTGAATAAGCCAGCACAATTGACGGCAGCCGAATATTCTACATCATCTGTTATCAACCCTGAGGGCAGTCGCTATTGCCATGAAGCTAACAAATGGGACAAAAAAGCAGCAAGTGATAAAGAGGTGCTAAACCCCCCGGTAGAGACACCACGGCGTCAGTTGAAGGGGAATTATGACGAGTCACTTACTGTGTTACGTAGTTTGGAGACTGCACTTAATTGTTTAAGTATGGCAGAGTCTTTGGCTCAAAGTGAAAAAGAAGGACGCTTACAGGTAAGATTACCGTTCTGTGCAGTACTTATTTCATTTCATTCCAAATTGAAATTTCCAATTCCTCTATTATAACAATATTGTAATTTGTAATTTATAGGTAGCCCGAGAGCAAGAGGGAAAATTGAAGCAGATAAATGTCACTCCATCTGACAATTTAACAATGGGTGAATTATTGGATCTAACTAAAAAAGCGGGGTGCTTACAGGTAAGATTACCGTAGCCGTATTTTTCCTTACAGTACTTATTCTAATTCCTCTATTATAACTATAGTATTGTAATTTGCAGGTTACTATAGAAAAAGAGATAAAGCTGAAGCCACGCTTAAATGTCAAGCAGCCTGACTCGATTGTTTCGTTGTCCGCTTCCACAAACAACAACCGGTCCGGAGTCTCCGCGGTGAAGTTTGTCCCAAAAAAGTCTGATGCAAATGAAAATGGCTGTGAAGATGACCTGAGTGACAGGGATAGTGATGACTATTCAGACTACGGTGATGATGATGATGCCGATGACTCATAAAATACTCTCGCAGCTTTAAGAAACGTATCTCTTACAAACTATATTTATTTACACTCTTACAGTATCATAAAAATGTATACTTTTCTACCGTTGTGAAACAGAGTCATATATATTTAAATACAAATAAATATCAGTATTTATTTACTAAACTTGTCATAAAAATCGAGTATTGAATTGTTGTATACACAAAACTTTATTTCATATTTATTCACCAAAGATGTAGTAACTTCCCTTTCTTCTTGTGCAAGTTTATTATTGACTGGAACACAGTACGGCAACATCTGCATTTTATAAATGCTAACTAATAGCATAAAATTAGTCTCAGGGGTTAAATTAAATTTAATAATTAAAAATTATCCTATAATCACATCAACAAAATTAACTGCTATAAAAAATACGATACCTTATGAAAACAAATGATACACGATATTGATATTGGTATTTTTACAATGCATCAAAGCAATTTAAAATGAACGCAGTGTACATAGAACATTTCAAATTGTGCAACCCAGCTCAATTTCATACAATATAATCAATCACTGCACTGGTTGGTTTGCCTTGTTTTAAATCATAAACCTCAAATCAAGTAAGATGCATCATTTCATGTTCATCTGAATTTTTTATGTCCTTATTGAAGTAATTAGGACTCCCCAATAACCTTGTCTTCTTTTCTGGCAACAATCTCCTCCCACCACCGGCACTGCCAATATGCCGTCTCTGATGATGGGATATTGGGTTTGCATTCGATGGTAGAATTCTTCTCCTATTCCGAGATGTTAAAGACTGCTTGAATAGCTTGGAAAAGACACCTTCGGATGCAGAATACCGACATCCTGGCGGTAGATAGTAGGCGTAGTGCACCGTCCATCGCCCCGTTTTGAGATTGGGACAAATTATCATGTGTCGGTGATAGTTGTTTGTCCCAGTGTAGTAGGAATAGTCTGCCATTTCGTATTCTTCCGTTCCTACAAAAAAAAAAGAAAAGTTTAATTTCGGTTGAGGATTTTTTAAGGTAATTTCTGATGGAGTAGTAGGTCCATCGGATACGGATTGGAGAATAATTGGTAATTTTACGTCGTGTGCCTCTCACCATGGATCGTGACGGAGAAAGAACATCGGGCTTTGTTCCCTTCTGCATCCCCTGCAATATAACTGATGTGGATGGTCCCTTCTCCCAACAACATTCCTGGATTGTGACTCTGTTGAACGTAGTGTAGTTTAACGTTATCTGTAAATTTCGGCTCGGACCACCAAATTTCTCGACTTGTTTCACCAGCGGTGAGACGAACTTCGAAGGAAGTTGGACATCCTTGCACTCTGGGGGCTTCTTGATCTATATACAAGAGATAAGGTACCAATAAGTATAGAGAACAATTATAATGCCACAAAAGCAATACTCACCTATAACATGAATTTTAAAACGACACGCCGCCGTATCATTTGAAACTGGGCTACGTGCAGTGAAAGTTATTTGTGTGTATCCGGCTTGTACTTCCCATTCTAAATTCTTGGCCCAAGTCGGATCCGCTTCGACATATCTAGAAATATACATTAAACATTTAATACAACTCTAAGACAAAAGTTTAACCGTCTTCTTCATTATGTATACTCACCTGTACCAATCCATGTTTGCCTGAGGCTGTGGAATCTTCACATAAGCTGACGCCATCCCCGGCATTAAATCCACCTCAACATCCGACGGACAATGAATGTACGGTCTGGGTGTGGCTGGAAGTCGAATACACAATGCAGAATCCTCTGGTGTCCACTGATAACCCTTTGAACACGTCCTCAATCTCCCATTTTTCGGATAATACCCAATTGAGCATAGGACAAGGCACTGTGTATTTAAGGGAACACTTTCCCTCCCACAAATTTCAGGGAACAATGTTCCAAACTCTGGTTTTGGGAGGGCCTTACACGAACTCGCGGTACATGCAACTTGCTCATCATAATCGGCCGGAGTCCACTTCCCATGTTCTGAACAGTGGACATATTTTGCGTTAAAGTATCCCAAACTTTTAACTTGTTTTCCAAAAATGGTACGTTCAATTTCATTGATTAGGGTTAAAGAGTAGCCTGGCAAGCAATTTACTCTGCATTTTGTGCCAACACGAAAAATTCCTTCATCTGAAACGCTGTTTTTTATAGTGTCGTGGTGTTCACATTCCCATCCAGACGCGTTGGCCACTGGGGGAAGGTCTCTGCAGAATTCGGCTGTCGCAAAAAATTACAAACATCAAAAATTCGCAATATGCAAATATATAAACGGCACAAAGTATATTCCAACTCACGTTCACAAATGCGTTTATCCTCTCTCAAAACATAGCCAGGTTTGCAAGAGCAGAAGAAAGTGCCTGGAATATTGCTGCACTCCTGGTCACACCCACCGTTTTCTGTGTCACACTCGTTCACATCGACACACGCCGTCTCATTTACCAGCTCGTATCCTTTCCTGCAAGAGCAGAGACGATAGGACAGTTCTGCATCGATGCAGATATGGTCACAACCCCCATTTTCAATTGAGCAGTCAGCATGCTCCACACAAATCAAAGAGTTTTCCGAATCCAGAGCGGATCCTGGTGGACAGTCTGCAATGGTGTTAAGCATTTCTAAGTTTTCTGGAGGTTCTTGCTGCTGTTCTTGTGGTAGCGATGTCTGTTGTTGTAAAGACGGTGCGGACACTTCTTCTTCTTCAACTTCTTCCGAAATGCACTTCTTGTAATCTTCTGATGATAGGAAAAACCCTTTGGGACAAGTGCAGAAGGCATTGCCAAAAGTGTTGAGACATTTATGACTACAACCGAAATTATCGGGGGATTCGCATTCGTTAATATCTTCGCAGGAATGCTATTTAACCATCAAACCAATTAATGAATTCAAGAACTTAAACTTACTTATAGCTTATCATTTGTTTACCTTATCTGACCCCAACCTGGTTCCTGGAATCTTTTCACATGAACAGATGTAACTGCCAGGTGTGTTTTCACAACGATCTTGACATGGTCCATGTCCATTTCGGAGGAGACATTCATTCCTCTAAAATTAAAGAGAAGCCAAATTTTAAATCTACGCATTACGTCAATAATCATGATCCCTCACATCAATACATGTCTTCCCATCCGGTCCAACTTGGAATCCAGCCGGACAAAAGCATTGGAATGAGCCTTGTTGGTTAAAACATATTCCGCTGCAACCCCCATTGTCCACCAAGCATTCATTGACATCCACACAAGTCCCGTTCGAGGGTTCCATTTCGTAGCCAGAATAACAAGAACACGTCACCCCACCCCCTGACGAAGATGACGATAATGAGTCCCCATCTGTTGTTGATTTTTTATGATGGTGAGAGCAGATTTGTTCACATTTGAAGCAGTCGGACTCATCAAGGGTCCCTGCAACCACAGTTATTACATAAGCGTCAGAATTCATGCAGAGTAGACGATGAATCCGATTTAGAGACTATCAGACTTGAACTAAAAATACGCATGAAACTTCAAACATGTAATTTTCAATTGATTAATCATTTCAAAAAAGTACAAGCTGTGTAGTAATTTCTCCGCTCATCACTACCATCACCAACCACCAACCACCACTTTTTTTAACAGGAATAGTAACATCGGTACAAAATATAACGATTTCCTTCCAAACTCAAGTCATCCAAGCTTTTATTTATAACTTGTATGGAAATCCTATAAATCTTGAATTCTTTCCCTTTGTGGATATAATTGCACTAAAATTAATTCTAAAAAATATGTTGCTGTCATGTCTTCCTGTCTCTGTAGCAGTATTTTGTCTAAATACCATAACACAACAACACATATATTGTCGATAATTGTTGTTATTCAAAAAAACTGGATCAAGATAAAATCAAGTGAGAATTAATCCATCCCATCCATCAGAATGCTCACCTTTAGCCAAACAGACGGGCGTGGGACCCACCCACTTGTTTCTGGAGCAAAACATCCTATCCGAAGATTCCAAGGGGAAGTCAAACCCATCCTGACATTCGTACAGGGCCATGGCATAATAATTCTTGGGTCGGGCTCGGTTCCTTCGTCTACAACAAAAATCCAAAATACAAGCATGTGTGTGATTTCCTTGTTTAATCAAAATTGGAGCAGAATGGAGATGATCTCTCACCTCGTGTATTTAACCACCCTTGCATTCGACACTGGTGGAGCTTGCAGTCCTCTTCCCTCCCTTTTGATGCAAGTCGTATCAAACTTTGAGAAATCGAGGCGGAAATTTCTTAAAAATTTGAGAATCCTTTTCTTCTTGACGTCTTGTTGTTGTTGGGGTGAGCGATGTCTGACCGTACTCAACATCGTGGTGGATGGAAAAATGGGAATTTCATTTGCCGTTGTCCCACCTGAAGAAAAAGAAAGAACTGTCACTTGTCATCATTATATCATTCATTATCTATCAACCAACATAACAGCTTGACTTAATTAGCATTTTAAGTTCAATCATTGTCACACCAAGAGACAGACACACCGCATGTCCGTCCTCGTCAACTGGATGCGCATTTGATGATGTGACACAGAAGAGAGTCAAGTTTAATAATAATCAGTTTCTGTCTGTCTGATGTGTGTGAGGTTGAGGAGTTGAATCTCGTTTTTTAGACCTTGATTAAGATGTGGTGGGTGAGTAGACTGGGTCATCAGAATCTTGTTAACTTGAGGAAGGAAGAAAAAGGGTGAGAGAGAGACTGAGACAACAGATAAGAATCTCAATCCATGTAATTCATGTCGGTCTGAGTACTTAAAGTGAGAGAGGATGAGATGAGATGACCTAACCAACCAATGCCACCCCACCCGAAGTAGAATCAGAGACAGACACCTCCAGAAAATTGAGACAACCTATATATACTTCCCTTCTCTAATTGTTTAGAGTAATCAAATTGGGTTTAAACTATCAAATTATTTGATAGTTTAAAAAATAAAGAAATTCCTTACACAATGTAAAAATTGTTACCCTATAAATTCAACATGTGATATCCTTTCTTAAATTTGCAATACAACATCCAGTCAGTTAGACTTAACGCAACATTTTTAGAAAGAACACCTTCTGCCGTCACCTGCGTCCCTTTTCACCCCAAATTACCCCTTTTTCTTTCCATTACAGGACATTATCTCTCCAATAAATTGACACCCCGTCACATTATTATGACGCAAAACTGACTGCCTCCATCCATCCTTTAAAAAACTACAACAAAAGCGAAGTAAAAATATGTGAATGATATGCAACTTAAAAAATGCCACAACACTTTTTTAAACAGTCAAACACAACTCTGCATGAATTCTACTACGAGATCCTTCCTTCCGAGCAGATGATTGTGATGACTATTATTGGATTATTTGGTTTATAAATGTGTTGTGTGTGCACCTAGGTCAGGAATGGCATCACTGCAACCAACCAGGAACAGATAAATGCAACCCCCCATCGTGTTTTTCATCATTTTATTGCCCACAGGATAATATCAAGAGGAGATAAAATTGTAATTGAATCTGGATTGGGAAGGGTTCTTCTTTGTGCACTTGAAACATTTGGGGGCAACTATTTATTTATTGTGTGTATGTGGTTTGCTTTGGTTTGGTTTGTGGGACGCATAATAATAATCATAATATAATAATCCAAAGGAATAAGGACCCACTTGAATGCGAATCACATTAAATTTTTAAATTACACAAAAGTGCAGGCCACCAAACAGCCAGGCATTACATCCCTTAAATGTCTATGCAGCCGAAAGAAGAAGGAAGGTATCATTATCATTATGCACCCTTTAAGCACATTACCAAATAAACGGACCATTTACAACAATTTAAAGCTGCTCATAAAAGAAATCTTGGAAATATTACACCACCATTGGATTGGATGGATGTCATTAAGTTTCATTATTAACTCATATAATAATAAATAAATATAAAAAAGAAAGTACTTTACAATTTAGGGTGACACCACCACACGACGATGCACCTTTGGTTCCTCTTTGTGAATTATTTGGTCAAAAGACGATGATACCCTTTAAATTAAATATTTGAAAAGATTCCAAAAAAGGTTCCAAAATACTAAAAATGGATGGAATCCAATTTTTCCATTTTTCCATACATCATGCATCACATTACCTAGGCAAAGATTGTACGTTTTAGTTGGTTGGGGTGCAAGATGAGGGAACCATAATTTTGTCTGTATTAGTAGTATCTTTGACAGGAGACAAACTACACAAACGTGTGTGACCCTTGATCGTCGCCAATACGAAACGAACCAATTCCCAAATAAATAAAATGTATCATTAATTCCCCTCAAAAGTGAAGATTTGTCACACACATGGCTCTCCTGACATTTGATGGATTACTTGGGAAGCCAGATTTCCTCTATTTGCACAAAACTTGGGAAATACACTATTGTGCGACGCGATAATTAGAAATACAAACAAAATCTGAGAAGAATTAAACAGAACCACCACCACCATTGCAATATATTACAGATAGATAGATACATACATACATCATTATTCCGCCATTTAAACAAGCATCAATTCCGAACCTTTTGTGTCCTGGTGACAAGCGGATTGGATCTGGTTCATTATGCGTTTTTCTCCGAAGCACAATTTAAGAAGTATGAGAATGATAATAATAATAATATCTGTAATAAATGACAACTATCAACATACATTTATAAATTATGTTATGTTACATAACACAAACCAACGACCAGTGGTGTTGCGTGGATTATATAATGGTTGCATTGCAATTTCAAAGTTTTCCATCCATGCTGATCATCATCATCGTCAATGAGCAGCATAGCAAGCAAGCATGACAAGCACTGAATATGGTCGTCGTCTTGCATTTATGGACCGACGGGACCCATTTGATTCTAAATTCCGTCCATGTACCGAACAATAATGTGACATTTCATTATTTATTCCAATTCAACAAAGGAAAAGGAAGGATGCATATGTATTTACCCACAGAAAAAAGAAATCAAAGGTGTATAACTTCCTTAAATTCTGTATCTGCATGAATTTCTCAACAATTGATGAATATTCCTTCAATTCTCCGCAATCTCTTCTTGTTCTTAATTGGCGAATATAATATCTTGCAAAATAAAATTGCTTGCCTAAAATGGCATACGCAAGATTATTAATTTGATTTATAATACACTAAAACATTTCATCATTGCATTTTTTACGAGTAGAGAAAAATATGACCATAAAAAATATACACAGTTAATTCCCACATATTATTCGCATCATGCGTAATTAATCCCTCCTGCAATAAATATTTGCACGTTTTACTCATTCATAAGCAAGCAATCGTTCCATTCCATCTAATATCCACACTCCATAAATGCGGATTTTGGCTCTGGTTTGCCTTTTTGTGTAATATAGCAATAATTGGATTTTAAAAAGTGTGTAAGCCCCCACACCCACATTTTTTTCTTTTTCCTTCCCCTGTGGCAAATTCAGACAGGAACAAATCCGGGTAAATAAATATGGAAATTATTAAAAATTTAAATCATGAAGGCTAAAAACGTGTCATTCAGTAGTGGTAAAAATCCACACTACACACTGCATCCGACTTTCTCTCACCCAGACATTAGCATTACCACCACAACTATTATTATTAACGTCAACACATGCCCATGATTATGATGAATGTGGACAGACAAGCAAAGCAAAGCAGCAAATAATAATGCATTGTGTAAAACCAACCACAACCACCACCGGACAATTTATGACCATTCTCATCTGCCCTTTTTCATTCTCATCATCTCATCATCATCCTCTTGGCTGTTAATAGATGGTCAAGTAAAGTGGATGTACATACATACACAGGTAAGTATGTATGTATCATCATTCATTATAAAGCTAATTCTCTCAATAAGATTAAAGGAAATCCATTCACTCCTTTTGACCCGCTTTTTTGCTTTTACCCATTTTAGACATTTTCTTCTTCTTATCTGATCCAAAGAATCAAGATTTTATCTCAATTTCAACTCTTTCGGATTAAGAAGTTCATAAAAGAAGAAGTGGAGCAATATTAATTTATTGTTAAATTATGATTAAACTCATTAATGTTGAATTGAATGGGGCGTGTATGCATATTGTACTATAATGCAAGAAATATATAAACTTGTGTACTGCATAATAATAACAAATGGTAGTTGGCTCCCCTTTTAAAAAAGCGGAACAACATTTCTTCCTTCCTTCCAGAAAAGGGTGCAGAATTCATCCCATCTTCAAAAGGTTGACCTCTCTCAGTGTAAAAAATGAGACCAGACCAAATTTATCAGAACCAAAAGTAACAAGAAGTTCAGGGGCAACATTCTGAATGTAATAACTTCTTCCTTCTTATATATTATTATGCAACTAGCTAGTAAATAAAATAAAACATAAATCTATCCAACTAAATCTTCATTAAATGTAGTTGATCCATAATAAAATGAAATAGAAATAAATACACTATCAAATCAAACTAACTGCGAGAATGACACCGTACAACTAATTATTACTGCTTTTTTTTCCATCCATTTTAAGGTTATCTTAATGGTTGCGGTTGTAGAAGAAGTAATGAAACCGATATTAAATTAATGAACTGTGGAGAACTTTACGGTAGAAATCGTTCTTGTCACACGAGTATCTATAGGACTTTCCCCGGAATAACGACGAGGACGATACTTTCCGATAAGATTCCAATTTTTCCCTCCATAAATAAGTATCTGATAAGTGTACATTATATTGGACATCATCCCGATACATACGACGACATTCGAACTTTCAGAATAATCCTTTCTGAATCAATCTCACTACATAACATAAATTCTTTTCCTATCATCCATCCAGTATGATAAGTATGATGAAGAAGCAAGTAGTGCTTATGGATGGATCTTTCTTTCTCGTGGTGCATCTCCTTCGTCTAAATAAAGTGCTACAGGTGTCTTATTCTTATTCTTGCACTTTTGTCCAGTTCAGTCAGGTGAGAAAGGGACGTGCATCATTCCATATATTCACTTGTTATACTGCATATTATTCAGTCTTGGTCTTCATTTCTCCTTCCTGGATTTAAACAGTTTTAAATAAGTATGTATGTATTTGTGTGTAGGCATGCAAATGTAAGTGTGATGAGCCTATATATCTGATCCCTTGGAAAGGAGAAGATGATGCCCAACTATGGACTGCAACTGTCAAAACTTCGTCATGTGTCACCTGCAGCTCTTACAAAACTTAAGGCAACCAACACATGTCATCCAAACAGGATAATTTTCATATTAGGACAATTTTTATTGGTTATGAATGAAGAATTAGGTATATATATGTATGTAGTGTGTTCTGTGTGTCTGTCTCATCTCAGTCATTCACTTATTCACTTATTTGGTCGACTTGTTCGATCTTTCCTTCCTTCCTTCCTTCTGTATTGTACTGTTGTATGTATTGCATATTAAATTAAGCTCATCTCTTTTCTCTTCCCTTAAAAATGATACACCACAACATGCCTATGTTTTTATTATTATTATTATTCCGCTTTGATTTTTTTGTTGGTTGGTGGATTGGACGGATAAATCGTTCCATTCCATGTTTCTCTCCTAAACCAATAATTCATTATCTGCGCCTTGTCATCTCATCCCGCACTTCGCACTGTCTTTGGAAGAAAAGGACGACTAATTGCGTAATGGTCGCCGATCCGACCCGTATACATACATACAAAAAGTAAGTAAGTAGTATGCACTTCATTTGCATACATATCTTGTGCTGAAATCACACGCATTAGTTTAGTTATGTACATACATAGCTCCAAACCCAAGTTAGTTAGTTTGTTAGTTAGTTTCCAGCGGTGCAAATTTTGGCAAAAAAAACATACATACGAGGATAAATAAATAGGAGTTCTTGTCCTGTCTTTGCAAAATGATGCATTGTTTCAACTGTCACAATCATTTACACAACACACCCATCCATCCATCCTTTAAACAAACATTTCTTGTCATTTAACTAGTGCAGTGTATAGATTATCTTGAACATTATTAATTTTGAACAGATCATCCCACAAACAAAACAAGTGCGGATACAATGGCAACAACAATGCAGAATTACGTAATAAAACTGACAACTTTTTTGGACTTGAATCGAACCAAACCCAACCAAAACCTAGGCAGACATCCGGTCGGGTATGTTGTTGGGAGTGAATCATATTTTATTTTATATTATTATATTATCCACCACTCCACTACCATTCGTAAATATCCAAGTAGAGAAGAAAATTGCTTGTAACATGGACACAACACTTACTTCTTCTTCACTGTACTACCAAATATGAGAGAAACTCTAAAACGCTCATAATAATCCAAATCCACCTCGTGTCGTGTGTCGACAAAATTGGGCAAAAGCAAATTCAAGAAAGAAAGAGAGTGCTATGCTTGCCGAGATGTTGTCGGTTTGGTTTGGTTTTTGGTGGAAGGGATTGAAAAGGTGATCCGAGGTGATACTTATTATGTCATGGTTGTTGGAAAGAAAGCTTAAAACTTTACTGTATTATGTATATGATATGGATTGGATTCATATGTAAGTGTTACACATATTCCACTTCTCTATAAGTTGTAATGGTAACTGAAAGATGAGACACATCAACAACAAGGACATCATCATCATCACAACTATTCTGACATGTTTCAATTTTATAGGGACACATACTGCTTTCCTTATTATTTGGATGGACAGGGATGGAATTTTTAAAATATGTCACCATCCATACATACAATCTAGAATAACTAACCGATGGACTTATGTACTCCCACAACCCACGCCCACTTACATATGCTATACATATCTGGTAACGTCTTCATTTATTACAAACAAATGACATATTTGGCAAGATATTTATTCTGAAGGGATTGACCAGACCAGAATGTGGAACTTTTAAGGGAGTGTGTATATGGCTGTATAGGAAGAAAATCAACTGTTCAATATGCCTGCAGTTTTTTTGGGTAGTCATTTTGAGAATTATGTATCGATTAATATTGGTTTTCAGATATTCAGGTAATAAAATCTCTTCAAATTATATACCTTCATCTCCACATTGTTAATGTACGAACCCAAAGTAAAGTGTAAATTAAAAGGGACACTTTATTTAAAATATATACAAATTAATCAAGAATCATCGTTTAGTCAAGTAGTTAGAGATGCAGGGTGGGCTCACACGCACTAAAATCTAAAACAATTTCATTCCACCTTTAAAAGGAAGTTAATTGGGTCATAAAACCAACGAAGACTGTCTCTCCTCTCCGTCGAACCTCCTGCATTGAACTAAACTATCATTCACTTCACAATAATCAACAACAAATCGTAAACAGATTAAAATAAATAAATTTGGGAAATGAAAGCCATAATTTTCTTCTTGAGATATGAGGCAAATTGAGAAAAGTCCAAAACAGTACAATACAGAATACAGACACACCACCAGTAACCCAGCATGTTTAAGTGACTGTGGGTCCATGCTCATATCCGTCATAAATGTCCACATGGGGGTAGTTATAAGGTGTGGGTATTGTTTTGTAAATATTTTTTCTAGGCCTTCACCTCACCTTGTCCCATCCAAATTTAAGATATTATGTGAGGCAAAGTGAGAAATGCGTCATCTCAACCCAAATTCTTCACGGGAGTTCTGACACAAAAGTCAGAATTCAGACGAAAATATAGTGACAGCAGTGACTACAAGTCAGACTGGATTTTGTGTAATAATATTTGTGAACAATTTCAATTGCTGCACTTTCCTTCACAGTCACATTTTTAACTTTACTCGCTTGCTATATGCGATTCAGAGATGATGATGATGCGATCATGTTCATTTCATTTCCTTATTGCCCTGTACAAGCGAATCTGGACTGAAATCCGACATAATTCCAAGAAATTTAAGAATCCTCCGATTCAACATCAACCAACCAAGCTTTTTACTTTATTTTATGACCTCCTCTATTCACACACACACACAGATCAGATCAGATCAGAAATGAGACAAGTAGAGAGAAATATATGACGGTAACAACTGTGACAAGTGGGAGTTGTAGAAGACGATCGGCTTAAACACTTTCCAAATATTTAGCCAATTCGTTAATAAATCAGCTAATAATACATCTTCTTGTATGAATAGGTTCATGCAGAAAAATCCAAATATTTTAGATAGGCATGACTTTAATTTCATTTCAATTGGCCACCAGTCAAAATATTTCTATTGTTGCAAACACATGGATGACTATGAAATGAATGCAATAATGTTCTCATGTAAGTTCCAATATAGCAGAATTCTTCTAATTGTAAGTAGAAGAAGAATCTATTGTCCTGTCCTGCACCTTATTCAAGATCAGATTCCGTCACACGTGTCAATCAAGTTAAGCTGAAGCGTGTTATAAGAAAGAATTAAATAATACAAAATATGTGTAATTGTAATATGTAATATTATTAATAATAATAAGGGTCATATGTACCACAACCTAAACGCCCTGCTGTACTGGACATGTATATACAATCCTTCCCTTCGATCATCATGATCATCATCTCATCTCCAACTTTTGGCATTAGTATAGAAATGGAGTAAGCTTTAAAAATTGTATCAATCTCATCTCATCTCATCTCATCAGGTGTGGCATTTTTCCTTCTCTGGTAATAATATATCCATTTCTCCATTCAATTCCAGCAGAATAGTAGCCAGTCACACCAGTAGGATTAACAGTTGAGACTTTTTATACTAATCCAGGGTGGATATATCATACCATCCCTCTTCAACAGAGAAGAAGACAGAAGAAGAAACTGGCTGCATTTAATCCGTACGAATTCAGTCAGCTACCCGGATTAATCAGAAATAATAATGAAAATAAAACGCTTGAATGTATGTATGTGCACAAACAGTCCATAAAACAGGATGAAATTGGTCCACTGGGAATAATCATAATCCAATCCAATGCTCCAGAAGTATCAATCCGACACGAAGAAAAAAAATAAGTAAGTCGTCCATCTCCAATCCTACCGAGTTGATCTCTTCCAAAAGTCAACCAAACCTGAATATTTTAGGCTGACAGATTGTGTCAAGTAAAAAATTCTTCTTCTTCTTCTATTTCTCAACCATGTACAGCAGAGGCAACCACACTTCTTTTACCCGTGTCACACTTCTTTGCTGACTTTTACACCGAGTTTAGTTTTGGAACGTGGTGGCTTGTCTCTTTTTTTATGCAGGCAGCAGAGGCAACCGTATGAAATGCGACATATGACGACATGACACTGAACTCAAAAAGAAGGAACAAAAAGATGAAAAGAAGATGAAGGTTGCTTATTCTGGAGAAGCTCACACTTTTTTAATTTGTCATTCATATTTTTACCACCAAATTTCACTTTTTTAAGTCAAAACACTAAAGTGCACAATTTTATGGGGTTAGTTTTTCGTAACATGAAGTGATATCTTGTCATTGATATGATCTTAAACTCTTTCTCTACATTATTATGTCGAATTATTTGTATTGAGTTGGTTAAAAATTGCGCTATATTGTATAATAATTACCAAATTTAGTTTAGAATATATGACTGAAATATTTTTGTACAAATATATGTAGTTAAGGCCACCCTCCCGTGCAACATGTTAATGCTCACATATCAACTAATCCTCATCCACCAATCCACCCCCAAATCTGAATAATCTGGAGCGATGATTTTTGGTCGTGGTATCAAAAAGATGACAGAAATTAGACGAACCAAGCAAGCAAAACCGTAAAAATAAGTCATCATCTTTCTCAACCCAGAGCATACAAGTCTGTCACGTGCAGTGCAGTTCATGCAGTTGACTGGTAGTAAGGAATGCTAAAAATGTAAAAAAAAGTCCCTGTGGCCGTGTAGTAATGTGTCAAAACATGTTGTGATCTATAGCCAAATGATGATACTGATCCCAAGCAGTGCATGTTGTTTTTTTATCCATGCCTTCCTTCCTTAAGCCAACCCCAACAAGATATTATTATTTAAAACCTACACATAGTCACAGTCACAGGCACACAGTCAAGAAGTCGTAGAGCTCATCTCACAACAATTAATTCACCTTTCATTCCTACCATTCGTTTATTCATTCCTTCATTATCCCGAACTGATGAAGCCTAGCTGCATTTTAAACAAACATTGTGTACATCCTTTCCATTCCATCCAATTACAAATTGCGAAGAAAAGAAGATTAACTTATTCAGTTAGTCAATCCTTGCACTAATCATGGGGCATGCAAAACAAGCCAACTTCTTTCTTAACAATCCAGCTGAAACGGGACAAAAACTTAAACTTACTAATCCACAATGAACTATTATCCAACCCCACAAACTACTACAAGCCAAGCCAACACGTGTCCCCAAGCCACAACTAACTAACTATAGCTTTTGGCTAACTTTTCCTTAATCCTGTTTGAATGATGAGCAGTGGAAAAGTTTGCCATCATCGAATATCAACAACATTGATTTGGTTATGTGGATCTTCTTCTATATTGATGAAGGAATAGGATATGGAGGAAAGGATGAAAGACGACGAACCTGTAAAACTGTTCACACTCAACATGCAACTTCACCGCGTTGTGTTGTGAGTGAGTGAGATAACAACTAATCAAGTACGGTACCCTGTCTGCATGGCTGGTTGCATTGCGTTGCCTCTGCCTGCCTTATCCAGCACACGTCTTGTTCATCATCATCGCCCCAGATTTTTTTAATGAGAGAGAAGTAAAGACAAAGATAAATTATTAAATGGAATGAAGACCAGGCTAGAGTGCAGGCAGAGTCAATCGGTGCAATGCAACAATAATGAAATCTTAACATTTCCGGTGGTCTATTCCATTCCATTCTTCATTAACAGCTTTGCCCATGCAGCTATCAGTGTAGAATTTGTTTCCAGGCCATTATTAGATCACATTATGGCTACACAATGCTCCAAATAAGGAAGTAGACTGCTTCGATTAGATTGCATTCACACTAACAATACCAACCAAACCATACAATCCTACCATATCACAACCATACTGACCGAATAAAGTACAACCTACCTGTATTGTATTCCTGCCTTAATACATAATCACAATCAATCCACTTTTAAACTTGCGACACCTTAAGTACCATCATCATCGTCCACATTCCCAAACGCTATATCTGTACATACGACACACAAAATATTTACTGTGAGCCTCTCATCTCTCCTCTCACCCTTATAAATTTCATGTTAAAAAGTTTTCTTTAAAGAAAATACTTGTTAATAAGACAACACTTCTCATTTTTGGTGATGACATTAATGTATAAAATCGCGCATGCATGGATAAAGTATCAAAAAGTTATTATTATTATTTTTATGGAGTCGTCCTCCAGAAGAACTGGTCCGATTAAAGTTAAGGCCTAAACTGGAATTACTGCTCTTAGGAAGTGCACAATGTACCCTATCTGAAATACATATACATCCACCTTATAAAGTGCATGCCTGATTCTACTAATCCCAAAACAACAAGCAACCACCAAGATCATGATGATGAGATGAGGTTCTTTCTGTAAATAATAAATATTTGGAGAAAAATTGCCACAGGCAGTAAATATAGGAAGAAGGAGGACTTGGTTTAGATGAAGTGTATATTATAAGGTAGAGATCACCAGGTCGAGAGCTCCCAGTTAATAATTTTTACTGCTTGCAGGGCTGCTGATTTGATTCCCTAATTGAAATTGCAGCAGTTCGTCCAAGCACACGAAGAAATAAGCAGTAAGGGCTTGGAAATCATTCATATCATGATGATGATGATGATAACTTAATAGTTCATCTATCCGTTAGTTATTAGTTGTGTTGTGAGATATGTGTGTCTAGAAAAAGGGGGGTACTGTGTACACTATTAAATTGATATGTAAGTAATAGTTCACCTCTCATATTTTTCTTCACTACCAAACCACAGGAGGTTCAAAACTAGGTAAACAAATAGGGCACATATAAATAGATATATAGTGCATGTAAATAGACGTGGTAGAATAATAGACATTTCAATAAATGAAATGATTATTCAATCCAAAATCTAATATCAATCCTGGAGAGAGCAGAGTCAGTTCAAAAGTGAAGAGATTCAAATGATGTAACCCTAAATCTGTTTAGTTTTGGACGAAGATAACATGTATTGCTATGTGCAGCGTATATACACGTCCATAATCCGTATAGTTAGTTAGTATAATAATGAACACGGAATTGCATGCCAAGGAAAATGTTGTTTAATGAAAATGAAGATCTTTATTTTTTATCAGGTTCATTTCGTATCATCATGATCTCAGCATCCTTATTTTTTATTATTATGCAATGATCCGCAATCTCTAAAGCCGGATATTTACAAAATAACCCGATTTCACCGACGAGTCACAACTTCCTGACATTTGAGTGGGTCATATTTCACCCTTAAAGTCAATATAGTTTGTAATATCAATTGAAATGAAAAATTCCAATAATCAACAATTTACAAAATCCAAATTGCACCTGATTGCTGGATTCTTTCCCTTTACCAAGATCCGATCACAAAGATCCCATGAACACCGTGTAAGAAATTACAACTGATATGACCACCAAAGTCATCCCCCCTGCTGAAATAGGTTGTCATTTAACCCCCTAATGACAACATTTGTACCAAATTACGACTACTTTTTTACCAAAAAATGGATACCCAAACGGTTGGAGGACTAGACCACCATCGTCCCTGCACGCAACAAGATGCTCATATATTATGGATGATGTTATACTTTCATTTTCAAAAAAATAAAGAAAGAGCAATCAACAAGACGGGATATCTTGTGTCATTTAAGAATTTAAGATATACGTGAGTGGACTGCATCCGCATTGTCCAGTTGTTTTGTTGTTTTGTTGGTTTAGTTGTCCAAAACATTAATAATTCCAAAATTTCAACAGCCTTTCGTAAATAAAATCTACCATATTATGAAATCAACTCACCGACAGGGTTGTATATGCAAATTAATTGCTTCTTGTAGTTATGGACAAATTTATGATTCCAGTTAAACTTTTTACGTTGCTTTATCCCCTCAACATAGAACTGTGCAGAGTTCTTTATGGTTGCAGTTTTTTACAAGTTTCATTTTCCTTCCTACTTCGTTTTAGTTGCTTTACTTTGATTTGGACCTTTTTTCCAGTGTGGGTGGATTGGCTTGCATTGTTTTCTTAAGAAATATTACATTAGATATATATATTATATTATTATTGATGGTGTGGATAGAATTCAATACGATATTGTAACATTTTGTGATGCATGCCTTATTTCTTCTCTTCCTTTCATCCATTGTTTCAATCCAATCTCGACCACTTTTATTCCTCTTGAATTACAAATTTAACCACACTTGACTTCCGAAAAAATATTAAGTAAAAGCCGCATTATTATAAATTTCTTTGTTCTATACACCGACTTTTTTCGTTATCATTTCCCCCCCGTTTTTTTATACTCATTATTATAAATCAATCGATATAGTGTATACATAAGTTTAATTTCTAATGCGTTTTAAGAAATTACGATATTTTAAGGAATTGTTCATAATAAACAAAGAATTTGAAATCTTACCCAAGACATCATTATTCCCCCTTGACGTAGTAGTGGTGGAGGTAGTGACATAAATCCCATTGTCCTCAATATCTTGACAAAATACGATACACTTCCAATTTGTGAGGCACAAAAACAATAGAATGCAACTCCTCCACCTCAAAGAGCAGAAAAGTGGGATGAATCTCATCTTGCACTATGTCACTTTGTCAAAAATCCACCTTATCAAGTAGGTCAAGAAGGTATAAATTATAAGGGAACTATTTTATTGATAACCAGCTCGAGTTATCTTGGATTTATCACTTTACCCCAAAAGAGAAAGAACCACTACTCCAGCAGAAGAAGTAAGAGTGAGATCCAATCCAACTCTGCTTCTAACTAACTCAAATCAGAAATGGGATACAGAAGAGTCGGGTGGACTTTTGTACAAGTGAGACTGCTTGTTACGTAATGTAAGAGAAATGTTGCACTTATTTGTTGCATCTTTCCCATTCCTCACTTACCTCTGCACATCTTGCATGCAACCAACTATAGTTAGGTAGGTGGGTAAAATGAGGATGTAATGCAATGTAATACATAAGAAAAAGCAACTGTAAAACTGGACTAGATTAAGGTTAATCCAATTAATGCCTTCTTTCCTACCTACCACACCACATGGATTAATTAGTGTGCAAAGAGCATAATAATGACCTTTTTTAGGTGGGGGGGGGGGGGGGTGGAATGGGTCGGATGGAAGCACTTTATTATGATTCCTATTATTTCGATGTTAAAAAGTCTTTTGTCTGGAGGAGAGGTCGGATTAAATGCACTCCACACAATCCACACATGGATATTATGATCTTCAATCTGAAAATGGGATGAGAACACACCTCCCTCCCAAATATCACACTAACTGCTACTAAATTAAGCTACTACTACTACTGCTATTTATTATTATTCTACAATCCCAAACACGATGGCAGGGGTGGTACGCCCCCTTTAACCTTAACCCTCACTTTTTAAAGGTTATGCACTTGTGTCTGCTTTTCATTATGGAATATATGAAAATGAAACCAATTGTCAGCAATATAGCATAAAATCAGAAAAACGTGTGTGTAAAGAGGAAATTACAATTTAGATAAGTGATAAGGCAATGTCCATTGCTTATGCTTTTCCAAACTAGTTGAATAAATAAATACGCTACATAATAAAGCAACTTTTAAAATTAATATGCGAAATTACTATCTGTTCCGACATCTTTCAAGAAGAAAACGAAAAGGTCTAATTTACTAAAGAATTCATTCTGTTTCAACGACACAATATTAGCATATGTATAATTTGTACATGTGATATCTGTCTAATTTTGTATATTTTTTACAATTGTTGTCTATTATGAAGTAAAATCCTCAGATATTAAGTAGTGCTTCATCATTTACACATTAAATTAACAATTCTACAAAATAAATAAATAATGCTCACTTATAAAAGGAAGTAAACAATTGTGATAAATAATTACAAACTATTGCGCAATAAGAATTACTTTAGTATTGTTTGTATTATTTTCTCTTTTGATTTCGTCCATCATCATTATCAAGTACACGAGTATAAAAGAGTAATTGCCGAACAATGGAATTAAGTTCCATCATGGATTTATCTGTATTTAAATGATACAAAATTAAGGATGACGTCCCGCATCAAACATTTGATCTTGAAGTGTCTCCAGCTATGCGATCCACATACTATAAAATCAAATTTACCAATATTTAAAGTAGCCCACAATTATGCAAATAAATAAATACCTTGCTAATCCCTGGCATATTGAGCAGGGTCCCAATAACGGGAAGTCTTCGCATGAAATTGATGGCGTATGGAAAGAATCCAGAGAAAAGGAGGAAAAACCCGTACATCTCGACCACCATGCCTATCAAGGGCCATCCAACCAAGACGATAAATATTCCTCCAAAGAAAGCCACACTCCCCTTGATTTTATGACGTTGAAAGAAAAATCGAAACGTTCGTTCTAATCCTATCAAAAATGCTAAACCACACAGGAAAAGGATCTGTAAGAAAATCATAATTCCTAATTAATTAAGTGCTACATATTTCTGGTCATCAGATAACGTAAATCAAACTTGCATTTCCAATCGCCAATAAGCCCTTATCGAATAAGAGGATGACGCCTAGAAAAAGAAAGAAGGCCCCAAACGCAACCAGACCAATACCGATTTCTAAATACAAAAACACAACCAAATTAGTTCCATTTTAATGAATTAAATTCAAATAAAACAATAATAATAATCAATCCTTAATAAGTTTAAATCCAACTCTACCCATTATCTCTTAAAGTACATAATACCATTTTATGCCCAACTTACTCTGAGAATCGGTGGGATTGAACATTTTGGTGGGTGTGGCTAACAATCTCCTCCCAACAAAACTGATGAACTTATCGGTGGTCGACCACTTGAAGACCTTCTTGACTGACACTGACTACAAACTCCGCAAGTACTCGTGGTCCCGCACTGGTGACTCACACTAGAAACCTTCTCCATTCTCCCCAGCCCAAAAACCCAAACACCTCACTTTGGCAAGTCGTAGCCTTTGCAACTCTCCACTTTTTGCAATAATATTTCCATTATTCGCAACTTTCTCTTTGAGGGGACAACGTGCAAAGTGTGGATTATTCCTTCCACCCACACACAAGCCATAATAATATCATACAATACAATCAGATGTTGACGACAACATCGCGAAAAAGAAGAAAGAAACACATCTGTCACAATTTCGCTACCTACGTCACTCCAATAATTCCGCAACACACAACAGCTTGGAATTTGGAGGAAGATCATATCGACTTTCTTCCTTCCTGTTGATTTGATTGATAGTTGGGTGGGGTAAGTTTATTTATTAATTGAAATTATTTGAAGTAGGTGACGACATTGAATTTGGAAATTTCTGATTGTAGATAGTTTTTACATCATGAAAATGGTGTCTTGAAGAGCAAGAAATCTGTCCAAAACGTGGCTGGGATTGATTGATAATTGAAGGTGGTCAGGCTTGGGGAATTAGGCTTGTCTTTCTTACTTGATGGCAGCTCAGGACTGTTGCGCTCGTATGGGGCGATGGTGGTTCCATTGCTTTGTCCGATGGCGACTTTGGATTCGTCCCTTTGTCGTGTTAAGCTACCTCATCATTCTCATCGTCCTGGTTCCATTGTTGGTGTACAACTGTTTGGGATCCGAATGCAGCAAGCAGGACAGGAGTAAAATTATTGGGGGTGTGTTCGCCCTGTTGGCGATACCAATTACATTGTGGGAGATTACACAGCACTTAGTCCGTAAGAAAAGAATCAAAATGTGACTTAATATTTATATATTGGGAATCCTGATTTTACGTCTTGTTTTCAGATTACACAAAACCATATCTACAAAAACATGTTATACGGTAAAAATAACGATCCCATGCTTTTGCATTAATAATATCTCATTTTCTTCTTTTCGACCAGCTGAATCAGACTCTGTTACAATTTTTTTTACTTAATTATATATTATAGCACCAACGAGTTTGTATAGTCAAATTTTGAAGCTATTCCATTTTAACTCTTCTAAATTAAATGGGGTCTCGATATTTTATGTGAGCACAGCGCGGTCTAAAGTGACCCTGACACCAGAATCAAATTCTGGTATCAGAATTCATAATGCAAACTAAAAGAAATTGTGATATTACTCGAAGAGGTTGAAACCTGACTTTTGGCCTTCTTTCTCAATTGTGACCTTAATATCGTTTCCGCAAAAAACGATTTCAGATCTTTGTTCAGCTCGTCCAACTCAACAAAATGATGTATGATGTATCGCTATGTTTAAGAGCTATGTTTAATTGTTATTTAATTATTATGTGCACCAGAATTTTATGGATGGTTCCCATCTATGCTGGAGATGCGTGGATAGGCTTACTAGCTCCAGAGTATTCGATTTATTTAAACTCCATGCGTGAATGTTATGAAGCATACGTTATCTACAACTTTATGAAGTTTCTCCTCAACTATCTCAATGCGGAAATGGATTTGGAAGCTAATTTGGAGTTGAAGCAGCAAGTAAGTGACGCAACTGCTTAACTGGAAATTCCAGTCTGGAATTCAAAGTTACAAAATTTTACTTTTAAATTCAGGTTCACCACTTCTTTCCCCTTTGCTGCCTGAGAGATTGGGAAATGGGGAGGGAATTTGTTCACAAATGCAAACACGGAATTTTGCAGTACACAATTTTCCGACCACTCACAACATTCATTGCGTTGTAAGTTATCGCATCACGACAACATACATACGTATATCGACTTAATTCATTCCAATTAACTACTTCACCACAGCATTTGCGAACAATTTGGCGTATATGGGGAGGACGAATTCAAAGCAAATGTCGCATTCCCGTACATCATCGCAATCAACAATGTGTAAGTTGTATTTCAGGAAAGCACGTTAAATATATTAAGTTTGTCGTGCCTCTGACTGTATACAGCCAAAAGCCAAATATAAAACAGGCTGACAGCCTTCAATTTTAACTAATCTAACCTTTATTTTTACATTCAGGTCACAAGCAGTTGCAATGTATTGTTTAATTTTATTTTACCGTGCAAACAAGGATGAATTACACCCTATGAGACCTGTCCCAAAGTTTTTGTGCATCAAAGCTGTCGTCTTTTTCTCGTTTTTGTGAGCAAAATTATTTCAGTTAACTTTGATGAAGTACATATATATTTATTCCATGTGTACATTTCAGCCAAGGAGTCGCCATCTCCATTCTGGTGAATTCCGGCGTAATCGCTAACGTTTTTGGAACAACAGATAAAAACGATATCAAAGATATCTCATCCAGTCTCCAAAACTTTTTGATTTGCATAGAAATGTTTTTCGCTGCCATTGCCCATCATTATTCCTTTTCACACAAGGCGTACGTCGACATGGCTGCAGATCAGCCGAATTGTTGCGAATCGTTTTGCCAAATGTGGGATATATCTGACGTTAAACAGGATTTGGAGGAACATATCGGTGTCGTTAGTAAGTTTGCCTCAGTTTCACTGAAATTACAAACCAGTGTTGGTAAACTTTCTGATTAATTTGTTGCTTGTTAATTTAGAAAACACCGTGCGAAACGTAATGCCCTCAAAGGTGTACCGACATCCTGGTGGTATGCGTGAAGAAAGGGCGCATCTCCTGTCCAGCTCTGATGGTCCAGATTACAACAGTGGCACCGAAGCCGGAAAGCCATCTACTCTTGGGGCCGCTCGTACCGCAAGTTTAGACCTTGTTGCAGAAATTAATGGAAGAGGAAATCAGGGAGAAGAAGCCATTGTGGACGTACATGACGGTCCTTTTACTGATCTCACTGAAGATGAGTCGCTGCTAAGGACGGAGGAGAAATCGTAACTTATTGTTGTGTCCTCCCGTCCTACGTACTTGGATAAATTCCTTTCTCTGCTACTTATTCCTTCGTGAACACTATTATTAAGGCCGCCTCCTACTTTTGACGTACAAGTCTGACCCATGTAACTAATCTTTGAACTATTTAAATAGTTTATTCATATCCGTTCTGGTCATTTTACTTTTATATATTTTTGAGGCAACGTAGCGCTAAACTCTGCTGTATTTTAACTTAATGTATTGAGTCTTAATTATTGTTATATTTACTGTGCTTCAGCAATCGTCGGTAGTATTGTCCAGTACTTATGTAACTCTTTCTGCTCATGATTCTTATTACTTAATTACCTGTCACAATGTCAACGAATTCTTCCAATTTATACTTCCTTGCTTGCATGCATGAAATAAAGCTGCCTGCCTACTTCTACTCTACTAATCCCAAAGATGATGTACCTATTTTTTGTGATATAAATATAAGCAGTGTATAATACAAAATAAATACTTAATTGCTGTATGATCGATGTGTAGCTACTATCATTAGTATTATGAAATGAAATATCTACCTCTTAATCATGTCAACCACTATTAGTTCGTGTCATGAGAAAATGGAATAAACTAAGCGAAAATGGTTGAATTTGATGTATAGAAAAATTGCTTTATATCAAAATTAATGATCACTTCCACTCGGAACACAGTTCATTGTAATAAGTCTAAATAAGCACATTCCATCAAGTCTTCCGTTTTAATATCGAACTTTGTTATCAGTTCATTGGCAAACAATTTGCCTTCTTCCAGCTCCGCTTCGTCGCCTTTAGGAAGCACCACCTACATTAATTAAAATCAAATCAATAAGTCTATAATCGATTCAACAGTGAACACTTTTAAAATTAAAAGAATTATTAATACTTCAAACTCCAGGAAGTCTCCTAAAAATCTGACCCGGTCCAAATGAATGCGAGCCTCGAGTCCATCAGTCTTCTTCTGTTTGACCAAATAGACCTTCCTCTCTTTTGCAACCGTGCCCTTAATTTCCAAGGATGCAGACAACACTTGCAGCATCTTACCAGGTTCCGGAACAACGACCATACTGTATCTGCTTTGCTTGGGGCCTGCCACATCGTCCCTAGCATAAGAAATGAGGACGCTTCGATTATCTTCCTCCCGGAGCTTCATCCGTCCATGAGGAACTTTGAAGAAGGTATCCACCTGATGAAGCTTTTGACAAATTTTCCCGTTATCGGAAAGCGCTATCGCAATTGCTTCTGCCTGTTGGAGTCCAACTTCAGGTCGAACTTTGGCTTTTATTTCAATGTTTGATGTCATATTTCTACAAAATAGAATCAACAGATCAGATATGAAAACAACCAAAGTAATAATGCCATCTTTTTTCATAAATCTAAAGTTATTACCGATCTACGATGTTTATCGATGACAATGTGGCAAAAATTGGCGAATAAATTGTGCGTCTCCACAATAAAGTTACAGGTTTCCACTTATTCCACTCCAGGACTGGCATGCAACTCCACAATTATTTCGCGCTGCCTTGAAGTGAAACGTATCATCAATTCCCTCCAATTTGCACAATTCGCGATACAATTGAGATTTCTTGGTTTTGTGTGTGGGTGTGTAGTCATAATTCAATCATTATATTTGTTTGAGTCATAATTATTTCTCTGTTTAAAGGAATCGTTCATAATTTCCTCTACGATGACGGACGCTTAAAATCTTGTCTGAAACTCTGCTGGATATTATGGCCTGCCAATAATATTTACAAGCAATTATACAATTATTGATGATACGTAGTGCATCAATTAGCAATATTGTCAGAATTCTGAAATTCTTCTCAAGCAAATGTAATGAGTCTTCATTAAGTTAATGATGGATCCAATGATGTATGCATTCAAAAAAGAGAAAAACATGAAGAACTTCTGAAATTGTTCTTTTTCTCACACATACAATCTGCATACGTTTTAAAAACCGAGCTGGGAAATCCATTATGATTACAAATTACAACAATAAATGCAATATAAGATCAACATCAACTTAATTTTCCACTTTTTTCAAAAATTAAAATACAGAAAAACAAAGAAAAGAATAAACCAGAACTTTTGCATGATTTTTAATTCTATTCATTATATGAAAAGATATTAGTATGCTTGCGTGTCTTTTAGCGAATTTAATTTTACTGCATGTGATTATTTTTATAAATTCGCAGCTCATTCCAGTTTGACCGGTGGTGCTGACGTCAATCCATCAGTAATAATCATGCCACCCTTATTAAAGAATGGAATGGAATGTTTATAGCTTTTGAAGCATTTAAACAGATTTGCGAGATAAATAAATAAATATTGCATAAATTCTATCTTCAAATAACATAAAAAACCCATCATACAATATAATAATTGCACTCGTTTTGCAAATAAATAAATAAAGCTTTCCAGTCAATAAAAATAATACATGCACAAAATTAAAGAAGAAAAATTAAGCTTTAAAGATTCAATTAAACTAAACAAGTGAGAAGCTTGCTTATCATTATAACACAATCATTCTATTCATCTCAATTTTATTTAATTTCTTTCACACTTGACTTTATTACTTATTTGCTTCCTGGAGCAAACAACAACGACCAGCATTGTGCTTATGAATTCCATTCCAATAACCTAGTTTTAAGAGGACGCAACGATATATTGCTCAATACTTGCTTATCCAACCAGTATTTCAGATGTTATACTTACTTATAGCATGTAAGTACATATGTACATATTTGCATACTAACTTATGTAAGTAAAACAACACAAATTCTTCCAACGTAGTTTAACCAAACACGGGATTTATTCGCCAAGGCCACGCCACATATAACAACCATCCATTTTTCACACCAACCGAACCACACACCCTAATTTTTATCCAGCCTGCCTCGTGGAGCAAGATAAGCAATAATGTTTTCATAATATGAATATCCTATCCGCAGGACGTGGTTAGAGTATTAAAATACATAAGTAATCTTGTCCGAGTTATATAAAAAAGCTATACTAAAATGTGATTCTATTCTGTTATTGTAAAAATATATGGGACCCTATTTATTATCATGGCTCGTGTGTAGTATGTATGTATGTATTATGTATGATGGTTTTATCTACAAATATAATATATATAAAAATGGCATGCAATCCTACTACGCAGCTTCTCGACGAGTTTTATTGGAATTGCATATCGTAGTTATTTGATCATCTCTTTTCTGGCTACAACAACAACAACCCTTTCAGTACATAATAATACTAGTGAAAGATACGTTAGCTAGCTATAGTTAGTTAGGGTGGATGGATGGAGGTTACCTAATTTATCGTCAATTCATGGACGGAGGAGTGTCGTCGTCTTGGCCAATAAGAGTCTTGGAAATGATCAGTTCATAATAATTTGTGGATGCGTATTTGGTGTGTGGCCGTCTGTCGCCTGTCTATCGCTTATGATCACAGCCAGAAGTAGTAGTATCAGTGTGGTATCACGTAATCGATAAGGTAATATAATATAACACTATGCGGTGCTGGGTTTTTTTGCGAAGCAATTATTATGTATTTGCACTTGCTCAGGGTTGATCAGTTTATTTGATGTGATGTAGTTTGTGAAAGGTATTATATTATGTTATATATTATGTTATTATCGTTTTCTGGTTTGCATAAGGACCATCGAGGAAAACAAGTTCATGTCCACTGAGCAAATTGTTGAGCCCTGCACTGGACCTTGGGAGCTTATGTGGTGGTCAATAATGGCGTAAATTACGAACATGCATAGAGTAAATGGATTGAGTGGTATTGTACAAGATGAGAGATTGGTTACAAATTATAGGTAAGGTAAATGTAGAGACACTACAGCTACAACTGCACGTAACAATTGTTGTGCCCTTGACACTTATGCATCTTGTACATGGCTTTGCTAAATAGACGGAATAGCAACAACCCAAACCCACGTCACGTAATACAAATGTGCATTAATGTGTGAATTGAAGAACAATAATACAAAAGTTAGCTTAACTTAACTGCTCTACATACATATTAAATTAGTTTCATTTATATCTTGCTGTTACTTGTTCGTGAATATCTGTATATAGTAAGAAAATCATGTTGATTATGCTATTTCAATTGTATCAAAAAGTACCATTATTTACACATGGGTATCACTTCTTTTATTTAAGTTATGCAATATAGTGCTTTAAAAATAATATATTATTTTAAAATTATGAATATATTACGCAAATACTTTAACTCACAATGTGCGCTATGTGACACTGCCCTAATTCTTGACACTTTAATTTAATTTCCATGAATGCAGATGCAAAAACAGATAATGGTACAAAGAACTTCTTATCCATACATGAATTGCCTGTCTCGTCATCTTGATGACCAAGAAGAGCAGATTTTCCACAAATTTATTAAGATCTTTTGATCCTCATCTTACACTGACTGCGTATGCATGTATTTATTTAGACCATATACTTTTTTCTGATAAAGATCTCAATTGATACAATATTACGTAGCTACGTGACCAAAATAAGACGTAAGGAAATTGCTATAATAATTTTATCAATAGAATTGAATGGACACTATATTTACTAAATAAAAACTGATCTGATGATGATTACAATCTTATGTATATCAAACTGGCTGAATCTTATCTTAACATTTTCTTAGCAAATAAATTAAGTAACTAAATCAATGATTAGGAATCAATTGCAATTTTAAGAAATTGTGTAATATGGAAACTCAAATTCATTCCCAACTCATGCACTTGAGCCAAGGCCGTTAAAGGCTTATATTTTATTTGCTTTACTAAAATTCCAAACTGAGCCCTCTCCAAAATGTAATATCTATATCTTATCATCATTATCTATTATTATCCATGTAAAACCCGCACTTTTGAATTGCTTTACATTTTCAATCATATGATGAGTTTTGATTGCTTACATAATTACAACAAACAAACCACGACCACCTCAAGTCAAGTGGTGTGCATGATTGATTATTATATCTTCATTAGTGTCTGATGATGTTGTTTTTAACTTGTCACTCGTATCGTGAAATCAAGGCATACAATAATTGCGGAATGAATTTCCCTCGATTTCATTGTGTACTGTGTGCATTCAAGAATAGTGAAATGTGCATGCATGGGAAATACCGGAATCAGATCAAATGCAAATTTATTTACCCACCCATAAAAGCTTCAATTCAGAATTACCCAGATTTCGTTCAATTCTTAGATAATAACATTATCCAAGAAAAATCATCCTAATAGCTTATGTATGTATAGTTTGTATACACAAATTATGAATTTAAGCATGTTTTGACCATCAAATCTACCCAAGAAGCAACGCAATCACAAACACTACCAACTATACCACACACCCCAAAACAACCAATCCAAGCAACATCCTTAATAAGACATTATATTTTACAGTATTTCCTGCTACATCCTTGTTAATAAATGTTATATATAGGTAAAATAAAATAAAATAAATAAGATAATTATATTCAATTAAATACTCTTTTTCCATTCCACTACTACGCAATTTAATGTTATCTTCTTCCTTGCTGCCTCGACACCAGACCACAGAATTCCAGAAAAAGGAAGCAAAGGAAACTTCACGACCCATATATTACTGAAACTTGACAAGATTTGAGATACATGAGGTCGTCTGCGTCTCTTCTTGTAATTCTTATTCATATCTCACATAAATAAATATAAGTGTCACATGACGAGACAGGACACTGTAAATATGTAATAATACAATATCAAGAATTCCTTTCCATCCTTTCTTTCCGTTCATGACGTAAATGCTTCCAGATATTTCTAATACGAATGCATATTATTATATGAGCCCTTAGCATTAATTGTAGTTGTGTTGTTGTGGTCCCTTTTCAGGCGCCATAGTTCCTTCCAAAGCTTAAAACCGACCTTTCTTCTTCCTTCCTTAATTCCTTCCTTCTTTTCTTTTGGTCTGTTGTTATTAGGTTGTATCATTATTATAGTTTGTTACCATTTCGCATGTATATATGCACAGTACAGATTCAGACAAGTTATAAACCTTGACTTGAAGTAAACGTTGACGTACATAAACGTTGTTTCACTTCATTTCGAGGGATGTAAGGGACGGAGGTGTGTCCCTTTGTTTACATGAAGAGGACCAATCTCTCACCCTTAGAAAAGGACAAACCTCCATTTCCACCAATCCAGGAATGAGACCCTTTAAAAAGAAAGTGTGGAAACTGCGACCCAACAACATTTTGGAAGAAGTAAAGTTGAGAATGTATATAAATTCTTATTCCTTTCTTCAAAATAAGATACTTTTAAAATTCTTGGAAATGCACCACCAAACAAACAATAATAACGTCCATTCAGTTAGCAGACAAACTATGTTTTGGGATTTACTCGTTTAAAAATGTAAAAGAAATCTTTCAAGAAAAGAAAAGAAGTAAACCGTTTCTACCATAGTATTGATTTATTTTTAATAATAACAAAAAAAAATTGCCGTCAGCATATTATTCATATTCTTATCTTATTTTTATGCGCATTTAATTTAAGTCATCACATCTCATGTTGCAATCTTAACCCACCAATAAACGACACCATAAAATATACCAATCACATAACAGACAGATAGATAAGTAGGCTGGTGGCATGTGTCCGAATATTTATGCATGCATAATATTCACAATTTCGAGAACATCATAACCACAAAGACGCAAAACAAGACTGCGATGGATGATAAGTACGAGAAATATCAACTTTTCCTCAAATTATATAACCGCAATCACCGTAATAAAGTCGCAAAAATATTTTGCTTATCTTCTATTCTAAACTGAAAGTGTGTCTATCTATCTTATCCATTCCTGCGTCAATTAAAAAGTTGTCATTCATAAGTATTTGCCTTCAGAAAATGTTATATACCGTTAACTGCAACTTAAAGCACGTGAGGGACTAATCCACTTAAATACTCAAGTATTAAGTAAATTGCAGACGGAATAGTTGAGCTAAAGTTGTGTTATCTTCTAGATTGATAACGTTTAGTAGAAGACGCAGCAACAACAAACAAGGAGCAATGAATCCAAGTCACGTCAGAAGAAATTCATGAATGAATCCAGTAGCTCATCTCGTCATTTCTTCTTATCAAAATCTATCCGCTATTCTGTTAGTTATTGACATTCTGCATAATGCAAATATTAGTTATGCTGCTTTATAATTAAATGAAACTGCAGTGCTAAACCGTAATAAATCTACCTCAAATGCTGCGTTAATACAGATTCTGATGTGCAGTTATATTACAGTCAAAAAATAGAAAGTGCGTAGGCATGTAAATCAGCTTAAAACTATTTTACTAAAGAAGATTATTTTATACTTGATCAGATTTCATTTTATTGTGCGTATGTGCATACGATGCACTCAATCAAATTGTTGTCGTATTCGTATCCTATCATTCTTATTGATTTTAAAAATCTTCCGCATATGCATCTGTAAATTTCCCTTCACATTTGATTTGCTTTAACCAACATTCATTCGTCTTATTAGACAAGACAAACAGGACAGTGCACTACACACACAAAATTGCATGAAAACGCATTCCTTTGCCCATTTAACAACAATGCACACTCTATCAAGGACCACAATGCGAATAATACGGAATTATTACGCAGATATGTATACTTATTCGTCATCATTTTTTGTATTATACATACAACATACGACTTATTATACTACTACTTTACTACAACACACCACAATAATCAAGAATGATCTCATGTCTATCTTCCCTCATGACATACACAAGTACTTTGCATTTTTAAGCAGCAACAGACCCACATCCCATAAACACAGCACTTTTAGTTGTTATACACATTACTGTACTGCGAAATGCTTTCAGCATTCGTTAATAACATATTATTCCCCTCTCTAATAAGGATAATTTTATCTCATCATCCTCCTCCGTCTTACATCACGGAGTAAGTTGTAGTGGTTGAGTCCAGTACCAGGGAGCTAC